>JAJOOS010011672.1:0-12205 GCA_029582725.1 Solanum chiquidenum | reverse complement strand
TCGAGAACGTATTCTTCTTGGTATCAGTAATGGCGCTGCCACTGTACACTGTAACGGCACCGTCTTCTTCCATTTGCAAACTGTTTGTTAAAATGCCTGAATCAAAAGTAGATAACAATATCTCAAAACAGTAAAACTACGCCGGCGAGATTGGAATATGTTGGTGGAGAAATGATGGTGAACAATGATATAAAGAGAGGTCCGGTGGGAATGGGGCGGTGAGATTTAGTTTGTTCTAGAAACTGCTAGTAGGTGTCTGCGTGTTTTGGTGGAAAATGGAAGAAAGTTCGGATGGTTTCGATTCCACCGGATCAAATCTAGGCTTCTTTTACTTATTATTATTTCCGTAATGTCTGGGGTTGGCTCAACATAATTCATACTCCGTTAATCTATTTTTAAGTGTTCAGTATTGATTTGATATATTTTAAAAAGGATAAATTGAATTAGTATTATTTTGTTTCATCACTTTTTGGAATATAATAAATTTAAATATTTTAAAAATTGACTATAGTTAATATTCTTTTCGTCTCAGAAAAAATGATCAAATTTGATTGGCACAAAAATTTTAAAATAAATATGAAAGACTTTTTAATTTTATGATTTAAAATTAAAGTTTTGTTAAATATAATAAAATGTCTTTTAATTTTATGGCCTTAAACATGTTACGTAAAACTAAAATTAAAGTGTTATCAAAAAGAAAAGGTTCATTTTTTAAAAATAAACTAAAAAAAAAATAGGTTTTTTTTTTTAAACGGAGGGAATCATAAAGATAAATTAGAAACTATTCCTAAATAATAAATTATCTTTTGAATTACTAAATTGGAGGAACAAAAGTATACATCTATTTATAATATGTGATAGACGGACATAATATAAATTAAGTAAACAAAGATTGGCGTATCTTATGATAAGGTAGAATTAAATGAGTGATAAAATATTTAGTTAAAATGATAATTAAATTCGAGCAGCAATAACTTTATAATAATAATATATAAGTGCAACTTTTACAAATAAGATTTTAGAAAGATATTGTATACACAATAGTTATTCTTACCTTACGAAGGTAAAAGAAATTCAATAAATTTTCGACTTAAAATATGAGTAACTTATCTTTTCAAAAGATATTCATCAAAATAATGAAGTTTGATATGAGTAACACTTACATGAGCATCAAAGGGTGTGGATATGGGCTGAGAGCCATCAATGAGGTCTCGAATTTGAATTCAAGTATAAATATATTAATTGGTCTGAATATCATGATTATTAAAAAATTAAAGTAACATTTCTATAATTATATTTTCTTTTATTCTATTGTTTTTATTGAAGACACTAATTGTTGTTTTCTTTTGATTTTAGTTTTGTTCACTGCGTATTTTCTGCACTAAAAATTTCATCATAGTGGTCCCAAGGTCAACTGATAATTGCTTTGAATTTTGTACCGTCCAAATTTTAAAGTATACAGAAGATCAGAGTATAAACTCAAATTTATATTGTCCTCTTTAAATTTCATTTGTAAATTACATATATACTCTGCTCTCTTCGGTCTTTGAACTCCATTTGTAGATTACAATAGTATTGTAGTACATTATATTACTACAGTTTGTCGCAGTTATTGTTACTAAAGTTTTACCCGATGCCATTTGAATCAAATACAAATGAACTCTGATCACTTATGGACCTCAAATTACTTGTTAAATTTAGACTTGGCACGCTTATTAAAAAAAAATATATATAATAAATTTACTATCCCTCTTAATTAGTAGGATCCCAAACATATTTAAGCACTTCATTTTTTAAAGACATTAAGCTAGCGTTTGGCCATAGATATCCAAATATTCTTGGCAAATATTACTTGAGTGAAAATTTGGGTGAAATTTTACCATGTGTTTGGCCATAGTATTTGAAAAACATTAAAATATGATTTATACCTAAAAGTTCTCAAAACTAACCATAAGTTTGTATTACAAGTCAATATGAAGGCACAAAAATTTACTCTGGCAACATTACTCATCAAGCTACATACCACATTCATTTGATCCTCACTTCCCAGTTCCCTTCCCTAAAGTTTCCCACAAAATTTCGAAGCATTTGTCGGATGATGGAGAATATCAAGCCTAAGCTTGATATCACCCCCGTCCTGTGGAGTAAGCCTAATTACGGAGAATACAAGCTTAATGTTGACGGTTGCTCTAAGGGCAATCCCGGAAGTGCCGGTGGTGGAGGTATTCTGAGGAATCATATGGGTCATATGATCATGGCTTTCACAGCATATTTTGGTCACTCTTCTAACAACTTGGCCGAGGCACGGGCTATCAAGATTGGATTGAAATGGTGTATTGATCACGGTTTCAAGGTTCTTACTATAGAATCTGATTCCTTGACTGTGATTAACATGATCAACAAAGCTACAACTACAACATGGAGCATTAAGGAGGAAATTAATGACATCCATAATATGACTTCAAAGGGAAATTTTCAGTTCATTCATATATTCAGGGAAGGAAATATCACTGCTGATCTCCTGGCCAACTTTGCGGAGCTTGATAGGAAAAATGACTTCTTCACTGAAACTATACACTTACCAAGGAAGATTGTAGCAACTATGAAGAATGATGAAGAAGCTCGTCCAAACTTTAGAATCAGATTAAGGAAAAACACTTTTATCTTTGACCCGGGTTGAGCTCTTCTTGAATGGTACTAGGTATTCTATCCTAGACTTTTTTGGAAGCCTAACTGTACTAGGATCAATCTTCCTCTTTTGCTTTATTTTTGGAAGCTAAAATTGTAAGTATGGATTACCATTCTAGCTACTCTTGTATGAGGTAAGGTTTGGTCCTCCTCTATAACCTTTTGCTTTGAAATAGAATCTTCAATGCTGTTTAAAAATAAAAATAAAAAAATCCAAACCGAACCATCAACCCCTATATATGCACTATACAACCTATTTATTTCCTAATAAATAAATGTTACCATAATGGGAAAATTGCAAACCCAGATATTATGGGAAAAACAGACGTTTTTGAATATGTACGCGATTAGAGACTAATCTTTTTTGAAATAAATTGAGTTTCAGAGTACTATAAACATTATGCATTTAAGGAAATATTATGTAATTAATTTATATAAGCAAAATTAAATTAATGATTCAAAGTGATGTCATTGGTTGATAAGATACTGTTAACTCCTTCCAACCATAATTAGCGTATGTTAATATTTCCATTTTGGAAACGGAAAGTCAATTCATATGAAATTAGGTTAATCCAATCCATATCATAGTTGGTCAAGGATTTCTTACTCTCTATAAATCTCTATAAATCAATTAACAATGAAGCACTCAACATATTTTCAAAGAAAACGTACGTACAAGTGTGTTCATAATAGTCTTTTCAATATGAGTCATCGTAGTTACTTGTTTGGTTATTCTTGCAATGTCAACCAACTTTCCGAAAAACAATCTTCTCATGATCCATCTTCTTCTAATTTACCCCTTTTAAACATTAGCTCTTCTTTGCGCATTCGACATGATATTTGGTATTCAAATAATTTAGAACAAGAACCACAACTTTACCGTACAGGAGTAAGAGAGGAAACAATATTGAAACATGTCTTTCTCACCTCTTCAGTTATCTTGTCCTACGACAATTTTTACTTTACAATTTCACAACTGTTTGGGAATTGGAAATTAGAGTTTCAAGATGTACGTGACTCTTTAGTAGGAAATATAATGAGTCAGGTGCGTAATATTGCTGAGTCTAACAAGGGTTATTGCGGAGTGTTGGAGCTATCTGTGGATGTAAAATTGGTATCCCGTGATGTTATTGAGGAAAGGATTTCGTTTCCGGGAGGAGATATATCATCAGAATATGGTATGGTGCCAGCTAGTGAGTCATCTATGCAATCGTTATTAAAGAAGATAGAGATTGATAAAGAAAATACCAAAGGCGATGAATGCATGGTGTGTCTAGAAGAGCTTGTGAAGAAGGAATCAGATCATAATGAGATACTTAGCATGCCTTGTTCTCATATGTTTCATGGAGAGTGTATCACCAAGTGGTTAGAGACGAGTCATTATTGCCCTATTTGTCGCTTTGAGATGCCCATAGAGGAATAATTCATCATCGAATAGAAGAACACCCTAGTATTACCAAGTAGTTTTAGCAAATCTTGTATATTGAGATAAAAAGATAGCGGTAGAAAACGATATTTGACATGATTTCTTGAAATTTCTTTGTTATGTAGTGTCATAAAATTCTTAGTTATTTTTCATGCTTTTTAATCAATGGGATATCATGAAAAAAGTTGTTTTGATATTTTGATTTGAAAAAAGTAACTTCAGTTTATACTCCGCCGATTTTTTTTTAGTTGTCATGTTGAATATAATTTTAGATATTTAAATATATATGGAAAGTACTATAAATTGCAACTTTTTCATATCAATACGATTTTAAAATACATCTTAAAATGTTAGTCAAAATTCATATTGTTTGACTCTCAAAAAGGAAATTGATAACTAAAAGGGAACAAAGGGAACGCGATCGATATGGATGCATTCAATGAGTAATTGCGTTTGGTGTGAATGACTGCTCATGATTTTAAGAATCTTTGTTTCAGTAGTACTCCTAAATATGATTCCTAGAAAGAAACAAATGGCTTCCAAGTGAATTGATGATGGATGATAGTGATAGCTAATGGTGGTGAATAATGATGGTAATTGACAATAATTTAAGCTCGGGACTCGTGGTAATAAGTGTGACTAAGTGATAATGATTGTAAATGATAGTAATAATAGTAATGTTGGTTGTGAGGGAGGATGGTGGTGGAGACACGCAGTTGATAATGGTGACTTGAAGTAAAAATATAAGAGAGTAACAATATCTAGAACTGGCAAGGAGTTTTATATAACTTCAAATTTTCTGCCTCATCGAGAAATAGAACTCGACAATTTCCAAATAAAAAATTCAACTCCGTTTAATGTTTACACAACGGTGCTTATATAATAAAATAAAATTAGAAAGAAAATCTAAAGCAACACAAAGGTTGGCTTCTCTAACAACGGATGGATGGAATATCAACACAAAGTTCTCCATATGATAATCATTGAAATGAGGTAAGTCATCACTCCTATCATTAACTTTATCACCAGGGTAAGTTATTAGCAACTACAGGAGTGCTAATATTCGAAGTTTCACCAAGCTGATTATGAGGGCTCACAGGCTCACCACTGGACTCGCTTACAGTTCCAAGTGACGATGGACTTTTAGCCGCTGTTGATCCAGGGGGGTGCAGCAAGGATGGCACGCCAAAACCATCAGAATGATCCAATTTCAACTGCTTTTGACCTTGCATACCAAAACTGCCTACAATAACCTGCATAAATAAAGGTCAGACAAGATGACATTCTCAACTGTACAACTGTACGAGACATTTACAACATAATTATTGAAAATATGAGAGAAGAAAGTCATGTAACAACACCTGTACAGCCGATGCAGCAGTAAGAACTCCTGCCACACCACCACCTA
Organism: Solanum chiquidenum; assembly: GCA_029582725.1. Lineage (NCBI taxonomy): Eukaryota > Viridiplantae > Streptophyta > Magnoliopsida > Solanales > Solanaceae > Solanum > Solanum chiquidenum. Next base: position 6,683 of record JAJOOS010011672.1, on the reverse strand, counting down.
GAGCATGGCCATCTGGTCCAGCTAGTAACACACTCAAACCACCTGTCCTGATGCGCTCGCCACCAGATTCTGATGGTAAAAAGTGACCAGATAGAGACAGGATCTCAAACTGCCCCTGAGGAAGTAGCAAAAAAAACGCCTTCAGAAAGGAAAATATACATCTTTCAAGCCATGGGAAGGATATAGCAAAATGAATTATTTCCCCTGGAGGTCTGCAAAGTGTCTAACACTTCACTAAATGATTCACATCATACTAAAAAAGACAACACGGTTCAATGACCAATGAAATTTGTGTGGCGAGTTCATATTATGCTTTAATATATCAAAGTGATGTCCATTGTTTGACGTGTATGATAAGATACTGTTAAATCTTTCCAACCATAAAAGCAGATAATTAGCATAAGCTGACTCGGTAATACGAACCTCATATGTCACATTTCCAACAGACATTGCTGCTTGCTGAAGTGTCACATTAGATATGGAGCCATTAGCTGACATGATGCAGACAGCTTGAGAGGTACTCTGAGAGAATGACATTAGTTTTGCCCATACATCCTGAGAAGCAAAAAGACACTGAATAAAATTTTCAAACATATAAAAGCAACTACATCAAGACTTCTAGTTTAAAGAGAATCACAAATACTGCCCTTCATCCCAATTATACGATGCCTTTTTCTTTTGGGACATTACAAAATGTGTGAGACGATTCAATTCCTACACAACTTTCAAGAATTCAACATTCCATTAAATGTTTTCTCAGTAAATCTATTGAGGATGATGTTATCCCAGTAAATATAACTTCAATCGAACTTCAACAATACTTTCTTAAAATTTGTTGCTGATAATGGTGGTGTCTGAACCAAACTTGTGTGCACCAGAACTAAGTTATCGGATACATGTATCTTTCCACCGATAGTCATACAGATACTAGGTATTTTGTCTACCAACACTTGACACAAATGAGAAAAAATACCATAGCATTTGCCTTTATTGAGATTCAAATGTAAGTCTCTCATGGCATTCATTCCAACTTCCTTGACCTTTAGGCCACACCCATAGGCCATTACTTGACAATTTTCTTTAACCAACACTAAAATTGATGTATTATAAACACTATAACATATATAAGTCCATATCCTCTTAATTACCATCATTAAAAAGGATGAAGAGAGTCCTATGTTTATTTATCTCCCCTCCCTATCCTCTAAATGGTAAACTATCTAAGTGCATTCGTTGAATCAACACGGATGCATTCATTTTGGTTATAGTAACTCCAATTTAAGCTCACAAGTCACAACAACCGGTATCACTTTACAAATATAGAAGGTTGGCCATGTAATTTAAAAGCTTGCAAAGTATAATGGCACATTCCTGTAAGAGAAAATATTAACACCACATCTCCAAGATCTTTTTTCAACTTCTAAAAAGAGAAATACAAAGTGATAATGTTACCCTATTTAGCCCTCAGAAGCATAGCTACAGAAGGTCAAACCAAAATAGATACTCTGTTTCTATCTACTTATTCTAAGCAGCACTGGACAATCTAGCATCGTCGTACTACACAAAATTAAATCTCCATAAAGGCCAAGATTTGGTTAAGATGCTGCTAGAGAAAAGAAAAAAAACAAGTCATGTTTTATACTTTATTCATGGCTCATGTGTAAAAGGATCACCAAATATAATAGTCAGCAACAATTAAAGAAAATAAATGAGGACCACCCCAAAAAAAGGGAAGATAATAAAGCCGTCTGCAAACTTTCCATTATAATGATTAAGAAAGTATACAGGTGTAAAGACTACAAACTTTCCATTATTTAAAGAAAAACTACAATCAGGAACTAAAGGATTAGTCCCAACAGATCAAACTTCTACACGTTAAATGAATTTCAACTTTCTTTTTTTTTTTTGAGAAATGGCAAGTGTATCATTGATATAGCACGAAGAAAGTGCTATCAAACTAAATGAATTTCAAGTAGAATATTATTGATTGTGAAAGAACATCAAACATTGTTAGATGTTTGAAACAGAAAACTGTTGAAGAAGTTGGAATTTACTAGTATGACACTGTTATATTTTTTAAGGTATTTTATAAAGTATCAGCAAAGCATTTAGCATTGAAGCTTTATTAGCATGTAAATTATCGAATATGCAAAACAAAAAGACACCTTCAACTTGTTAACTGTATTATCTGACTAGTTCACCAAGAAAACAATACATTACCTTGTATACTAATAAACATGCTGAAAGATATATTACGAAGTTTGTACGGAAGCAGAAAGTCCTAAGAAATTGAAGTAGGCATTTATTTAGGTTAAAAGGGAAGCCAACGAACAACATCCAATGTACTTCAACAAAAAAAAAGATAGTGGGTTAGGCAGGTAATAAATGCATCTGTAAGAGAATAAACTAGGTGGTAGCATCACCTCTGATTAATCAAAAAAGAAAAGAGGGAGAGAAAGAGATCATTCAGCTATTTCCTTAGGTCGAAAGCTGCAGTGAATAAGAAAGTCTGAGTGCCTAAACAGTCGGATAAAAAGAAGCTCCTGAACTCATAATGGGAATTACATCCGCGAATTAAACACAGTTTCTTCTGCTCTCTTTTGTAAATTAGTCTAGGATTAAAAGGGAGTGAGCATGAAGCAAAGACAAACAATACAAAAGGAAAGGAGCATCCCATCCCTCTCCAATCTACTAAACAAATGCAAAAAGAATAGCAATGCAGACATCAAGATAGAAAGAGATAAACAGCAAATTAAGGCCACACACCTCCCCTGCTTGTACTGTGATAATATGTGGTTTGAATCCAGTCCCTGCACCTGCTGATCCTGCAAATAATATCTTATCAGTAACTCAAGATTTTAGTAAAATCAAAATAGCAAAGCAGCTGAACTATGAAGCACAAATTGGACAGGGTAAATTTCACAAAGGATCACATAACTATGACTTTTTTTCACCAACATCCCCTAACTATGTTCTAGCACAAAAAACACAAAACTATCACCCTATCAACACAAAAGTCACAATTGCCGGAAAATCCAACCTTCCGATGTGTGATAACTTTTTACTATATATTTTAACCTTTTTTATTTTTAATCTTATACATACATACCCAATTAAAAGAGGACTGACATGACCCGACCAAACTTTTGAAAAGTGTAGTTAATTTAATATATATTGAGAAGCGTTACATTTTGTTGGATAGTAAGAAACTAACTTTTATGGAGAAACAGTTACTACGGTTGGTCATTAGTGCATTTAAAGGTTATCAATGCATCAAAAGTAATAATCTTGTGATAAATTATTTCCAATTCATTGACTCTTTTAGTTATCTGATGGATTAGAGTGTTTTCTAGAAGTAATCATTTCTGTGCTGCAAAATCATGTAGATGATTTATGAAAGAAAGCGTTTTAACGGAGAAAAGGTTCCTCCTTTATCTTGGTAAGTTAGCATATGATAAGAATATTCAGTACAACAAGAATTGTGAACCAATATAAAAAGGGTTCATCCTGTTCAAGAAGTGCTCCGCGACTAGAATGGGTTCAATATTTAAGAGTGGTCTCCACACCTCAAACACATTACTTGCAAGTCACCAAAGAATTAACTCTACTTCGACCAATGCTTATATTAAACAAATCATTAACCGTGTTTCAATTTTTTCTTAGGCTGCAATGGTGCTACCTAGAAGGTAAAAACAAAAAGCTAAGGGAATACCTGGTATAATTAATTTTCTTTTCTTTTTCCATTAAAAAAAAAACTAGTGATTATTTAATTAGATAAAAAGTAGTAGCAACAATTAAATAATATTCATGTCAGAGTAATCAGCTATTCATATAAACAATTGAAAGCAAAACAAACACAAAAAAAAATAGAAGACAACATACAAATAGAGCGATATACAGCTGAATTACCTAAATCACCCAATTGTTGTTTCCTCCCAGAACCAGGTGGTCTCCCCCTTCCTTTTTTCCGCAAAGGTACATCTCCTCCCTCCGTAGGCGAAACTCCACCGCCAGACTGCGCCGCCGACGGAGGAGAGACTATCCCCGAGTTGGCAGAACCATCTGGAGCATACTTCCTCGGCCTTCCCCGCTTCCTCTTAACCGGCTCAATTGAATTAGGGATTGTTATCACTGATAGATCGGGAAGGGGAACGGTAATGCCGGGGGTGGGAACTTGATAAATCTCCGTCGTCGGAGGTGGAGAAGACATCGGCGGCATGATAGGGTAGTAGGGCGTCGTAGCACCATCGGATGATACCAAGTGCTGCATTGATGCGTGAACTCCATTGGAATCAACAAAAGACATTCTTCTGTACTGTGTTACTTTTAAAAACCACTTTGTTTTCACCAGTCGGTAATCCTTGAGAAAAAATACTAATTTTTTTATTCCATCAGGGTAAATAAATACTTAAACCCTAATCAAAATAAAACGTGGAAAATACCTCCACACATGAAAAGGCCCAATTGTATTCCACAACAAAAAAAAAAAAAAAAAAAGTACACGTCAGAAATTCTATTTATTTTATATATGGGAAAATTGTCAAAATTATCCCTTAACTTTGTTTTATTGGTTGACTTTACCCCTACTGTTAAAAGTAAGTTATTTTTACCCCTGCCGTCAATAAATTTAACAAATATACCCCTCCTTGGATGGAAAGCCCCAAATCAATTAAAATTACCCAATTTTACTTAAATTACCTAATTTTAACCCAACCCACTTAATAATATACCCGATTTTCTAAGTCAGATCTGAAGTCAACGATCTACCCAGAACTTGTTGACCACTTCAACCAGCAACCTTATCCAGGTCTTCTCTTGATTTTCAACAAGATCGGTGGTGTTAAAACTCTAGGAAGGTGTTGTGGAGTTTGTACGAGGTTTCATTCACTTGTTCCTCGAGTTGATAAAGTTGTTGTTCGTGTTGATTGTGTTATCTCTAATGATGACTCTTCTAGTAAGTCATGTCACCCCATTTCTTCCCTTTTTCGACTTGTATTCCTTGGTCTTGTTAAACCCTTTTAATCCCTTAGTTGATCTCCATTTCTTTTCGGCTATGTACTACTTCATCGTTTCTTGTCGATGATGATTTTGAGCAAAAATTTCTTATCCATCACTCCCTTACACAACTTTTGAAGAATTTTGATGAAATTAAGTTGCTTAGGATCGAGTTGCGTAGTGGGGAATTGGGTATTGACGAGGGTGCTTTGCTCAAGTGGAGAGCTGATTTTGGTTCTACTCTTGATAATTGTGTTATTCTTGGGGATTACAATTTTGGTTATGTTAACTTTTGCTGGAAAACCCAGAAGGGATTTGATCTTAGAAAGCAAGAAATTGACTCTTGATAGGGCTACTGACTTGGAGGAGGTAGAGTAGTGGGAGAGGCGGTGGTTTCGGCGGTGGTTTCGGCGGTGGTGGTGAAGGAGATCTCGGAGAGGGTGGTGACTTTAGTGGTGGTGGTGGTGGGGAAAACAAAGTTGATTTGATTAAAAGAAATGGGTTATATTATTAAGTGGGTCAGGTCGGGTTAAAATTGGGTAATGTAAATAAAATCGAATAATTTTAATTGATTTGGGGGTTTCCATCCAAGGAGGGGTATATTTGTTAAGTTTATTGACGACAGGGGTAAAAATAACTTGATTTTAACGGCAGGGGTAAAGTCAACCAATAAAACAAAGTTGAGGGGTAATTTTGACCCTTTTCCCTTTATATATTACTTTGTCTAATTCCATATTGAGTGAATTTGTGAAGCAATGCAAACTTATTAAGAAAAACATTCAATGACATAATTTGAACTAAATTTTCCATTATTACCCTATGTGAAATCACAAATATACCTTTATAAGTAGTGTAATAATTTATCTCCTAAAAATACAAAAGAAAAACATTTAAGGAGAAGACAGATATGGAAAAAAATTCAAATATCTATTTTGAACAATGAAAAAAGTCAAAAAAATCCAGTCAATACACCCTCTGTCCACATTTAATTGTCATGTTACATTTTTCGTAAGTCAATTTGACTAATTTTCAAAGTTAAATTAGATTACATTAATTCGATATTTTAAATAATAAATTTGGATATTCAAAAACTATATGAAAAGTACTATAAATTTCAATTTTTTGCATATCAATATAATGAAAAAATATATCGTAAAATGTTAGTCAAAATTATTATCGTTTGACTCTAAAAAAGAAAACTATGACAATTAAAAGTGTACGGAAATAGTATATATAGAAGGAGTATATAAGAAAAGCTATATATAGTCAAGCTAGCTATGGCTGGAAATCTGAAACCTCTAGTCTTAAACACACAGATTCTACCAATGCAACCTCCATGATAGAACAAGATCACTTGCACTATGCTAATGTTATATCTGAAATATGCAGGTCCTTAATGCAACAACTGGGAATACCAAAGCCAATTCACACACTCAGGGAGCAGAACGGAGTGACGAACATTCTAGCTAAGGGCGGAAGGAGATCGCAAACTATAAATACTTATACCATTATTATGACAGGATTGTAATATTAAACAACTCTAATTCAGCTATGGGGAACACCCCTATTTCTAATTCTATACCAATATCAGAGTCATTAGGCTTCATAATTAATTATATATAACTATATCTATTTCTACAATATATATATATATATATATATATATATATATATATATATATATATTG
>JAJOOS010011671.1:0-10680 GCA_029582725.1 Solanum chiquidenum | reverse complement strand
TTTTTACACTAGCAATTACTAGGAAATGAATCTTTTTTCCTCTAATTTGAACATGATACTGCCTAACTCTGTCCATAACCCGAATAAAAATGATTCATATAGCCAGACCCAGCTAAATTCATAAACTAAACATAGATAATTGAAATGGGTTAACTTAACTTAAAGGGATAAACGAAAAGAGTACCTTAGGATTAGTAACGTTTGAATTTTTGCGAACTTCGGCGGCGACAGCAGAACGGAGTTGAGAGGGGGAAACGACGTCGTATAAGTTGTAAATTTCCATAATCTCAGGGATGGATCTGCAACACATCCTGAAGAATTCTAAGGTCCTCTTCTTAGCCTCAGCCAAACTCGCTGAGTTTGGTGGAACCCTCATGTTCCTCGCCATATGCACCATTTTTCCTTACTCTGCAATACGAAAATTGCTGACAGGGGAAAGAAGAAGAAGAAGAAGAAGAAGCTTCCACAGAAATGTATAGTATGTCAACTTTTTGTTAGTTTGTACTCCTGTGTTGTGTCTCTGCAAATTTCCAATCAAAATTTAAACTGTTTTCTACAAAAAATTGAAGTGTTACATAAAAGTACATATTATCCAACTTTATTTAGTTTAATAATTTTTCATGATGCAAATCTAAAAGATAACCAAAAAGTATTTTACATCACAAGTATTATTTGCTAACAGTATATATCTAATATAAGATTCAACAAAAGATTAAGAGTATATTTTATTCTTATTTTGTTAGTCTATATAAAAAAAGAAATATTAACAATAACAAAATAATAAGATAAATAGAATGGGAGTAGATTTTATTCTTATTTCGTTAGTGTATGGGGTTGTTTTCGATAAATCTATATGAAAAAGATATATTAACAATAACAAAATAATAATAAATAGAATGGAAGAAACAATCAAGCAGTACTAGAGATTTTATTTATAAGAAATAAAAAATTAATTGATCAATAAAAACAGAATTAACTCATTCATAAAAGTTTGAAACTTGTACCAACATGAGTTGTGGTGCATTAGTGAGAGTATTTCACCCTTACCCAGAGATTTCGGGTTCGAGCCATGAATATGGAGAAAATTCTGTTGAAAGTGCTATCCCCCGAATGAATTCGTATTAATTTTGTAAATAAAGTTATGAAATATTTTTATCTGAATAAATTAATATAGTTATCATTTCTTAAATTTAGTGAAGTTCAAATTAGATGCCAAACTAATTAATAAGTACTACTGGTATTTTTTTGTGCTTGCATTGAATTCATTTTTTTCTCGTGAATTTATTTAATTTGTATTTGAAAAAATGAGATAAAAAGACGGAAAATAAATGACAAAAAGGATAAATATTAATGCATGTGGCCTTACCTCTTCTATTTCTAGCTACACTATTATTATATAAAGATTTTCTAGAAACCAAGTCTTAGGTGATGAAATTTTAGAGGAAATTATAAAATAATTAAAGGGTTAAATAAAATGAGTGAATGGTTAAAATTAAATATATTCTTAATTTTCACATAGAAATTATATTATAAATCTAATGAGATCTCTCAAAATCGTGCGAAGCGCTGCCTTTTTCAATGTATAAACTTAAAATAATAAAATCGTTTTTGTTTAATATAATAATATATATTCTTAATTTTATTTCCTTTTATATCGTTTGCTTGCAACTTTTCTTGAACGTTTTTTTTTCCTGTTAGGTAGGATGTCATTGTTACCATCAAAGTCGTGACTTGATGATAGAATTGGAATGCCAGTGAAATGTTAATAGATGAATTGTCTTGGCAAAATTTTCCTTTTTTCAATAATTAGCTTTACATTATCCATCATCTTCTTTAATTTTTTTCTATGCATGCTTTGGAAATAAAATACTTTGATTTTAAGGGCGGAGCTAGTTAAAGCTTCAACATCCGTTCTATACATTCCTCGATTGATGTCTTCATTACGAATAAATTAGGCACTACTTTTACTAAAAACATTATTTCTTGTAATTAACAGTAACAATAGGCTTGGCTCTAGTATTACCAAAACTCATGGTGATCTAGCATGACATACTCATAAAGGGAGATTTTGTCCCACTATAATTTCCTTGATGAAAAATTACATTAATTTTTATATATATAGTAAATGTTAAAATCTTTTTTAACTTTTTTTTTTTTATTCTGCCACCGATTATGGTGCATAATATTTAATGCAACTAAGTCTAGTATTACCAACAACAATAAAAAAGAAAAAGAAAAAAAAGAGGTGGTCTGTACAAACATGTCATATAATAACAACAAATTCAGTGTAATTTATGAAACTAATGAATTCGGAAATATTTGAATAGAGAATAAAGAAAATTTGTTTGGAATAGAAAATGCTCAAACAAAAACTTCATAGTATATATTTAGTTTCCACAAATAAAACATTGAAATTTGAAACAAAATAGAAAGATAGATGAAAAGGAAAAAACACATTATTTTGCTTGCTTAATATAAGAATATTCTTCCATGCATGCAAGCAAACCCATGAAGTTCTAATTGATTTTAGCAAAATCAACAGTGTCTTTCCCATCATGAGACTTACTAAAGAAATGCTTCACATAATCGGAGTAAAGGACTTGTTTGTAAATTGGCTCCTCCCCACTCTCCAACAGTACTTCTTTCAAAGGTCCGATTACGTCACTAGGGTTTGGGTTCACAAAAATAGGCACAGAAATCCTATTATTATTACCATTAGCCATAACGCGATGCTCAATGCTCTTGTATCGTCCGTTGCTCATTATTTGAAGTGCATCGCCGATGTTAATCACTAGAGCCCCGTGGATCGGTTGGACGTGAACCCACATGTCACTGTCCATTTTTTTCACATAGAGTCCTCCGATATTGTCTTGAAGAAGAATCGTTAACGTTGAGACATCAGAGTGACGACCTACCCCGACAGTTAATTCGGGATTAGGGCATTTTGGATAGTAATTAACGTTAATCCTCTTTGATCCCATTAGAACTGATTCATCTATTTCTTTTACGTTTAATCCTTTCATTAGTGCCTCTAATAACTTCTTCATCACAATTTCTGAATTTCTCATGAACTCCAACGCTTCATCCCTGAAAATAAAATAGGAGTAAATTGTTTAGCTTATATAAAGAGAAAAAAACATCAAGTATATATATGACATGATTAGAAGGAAAGACGTGAAGATTTTGAATTTTTTTACATATTTAGTGATTTTTTCTTAGCACATATACTTATATTGTCCGTATTTATAACTTAAATCGAACTAATTAATGTTGCGAACCTGAGAACAGAAGGCCAAAGAGCAGTAGCTTCTTCATCAGAAACATAAAAAAGGCTTAAATAATCTTTCCACTCCAAAGCCTTTTCAGCTTTAGGAGTAAAACTAGTACCATATCTCACGTTATTAGTCGATGAATTTTCCTTGGAATGCTTATTCTTCTCCTCTGCGGGTTGTTTAAAAAACCTATAAGTCGCATCCTTAACAGATTCAAGAACTTCAAGAGAAATACCGTGATTTATAATTTGAAAGAAACCCCATTTTTCAGCGGCGTTACATATTTTTTCAAAGACTAATTTGTTGTGGATGTCCCAACTGGACATGTCAATTATTGGGATTTGATCATCAAGAATTACAGAGTTAGTTGTAATTCTCTCTTCGATTGGCTGAATATATTGTTTAGGTAATTTTTGAAGGCCTATTTCTGAAAGACCCTTTACTCCATGCCCTTCATTTACTACAAAATCAGTAATATTTGAGAGATCAATAGTAGGCATTTTTGAGTAGTAATTAAAATAAAGTAAGAGAAAATTAATTGTATGGTTTATATTTTATAATGAGAATATATGAGGAAGTAAATAGTTTGATGATATATTAATGTTTGTGAGATAGTGCAGTATTTATAGTGGAGTAAAAGCCTTAATTATTTGTGGAAAAAATTAAAGTGATTGGTGTACATATTTTCTTGTTAAAATGCCTTTGAAGTTTCAACCTTTGGGCCAGAGACTAAAACTCTAAGTCGATGTAATACTTTATAAGTTTAATTTTAAGCTTAAGATTATCAGAATTATTCATTAGGTTAGAAAGACTTTAAAACATTATCTTAAAATTGTGTCTATATTATCTTTTACGCCTAATTTAGTTCCAAATTTGTCCTTCAAGACATTCCTAATTCAATGTACAAAATTAATGATATTTATTGTTAAACCTAAAATGCAAAGAAAAAATTTAATTAAAAAAAATGCAAAGAAAATCAAAATTAATGAGGGCATTTTAGCCAAATCTAAAATATCAATTATTTTACTACATATTGGAGGGAGTAATTAACATAATATTTCAACGTGTGCATTGACATAATGCACAACTCCCATCAAGAGCAAGACTTTAACTTGCACAAAGGACATAAATCATAAAATCTGCATGCTACTTTTTATTTTTTTAAAAAATTAGTGCAACTTAAAATATCATAAGCTTTAAAATATTTTATTTTAAAAATTACAAAAATCACCTCTCAGATATATCTCTATCCTTTTTTAGATACATATTTCTCCCCTTTCGTATACATTCCTCCCATTAATTAAGTAATGTATCATTCACAATCCGGAAGCTATGTATTCACAGGTTGTCTGATGTATCCGAGATCCTATAATTTAAATGAATTTTTGTAATTTGAAAAAAAAAATAGGGATATGATATATATATAATTAACTATTAACACTATAAGATTTATTTCTAATATCATCATCACTCTTTATTATGAAGCGTTTTATTTTCAATAAAAAATATTTTTTGATACAAATTTAAATTTGATCCAATTTTAATATTAATAATGATTAAAGTACATACATAGGAGGCATCAAAATTGAAAGCACGTTGAATTATTGTCCTTGTGTTTTTCATATGATTTCCAATCAAAACCTAACCTTGTTTTGTGTTTCCTTGGCTGTCTAACTATTTCGTTCCTAATTACTTGTCCACTTTTAAATTGATATATCTATTAAGAAAACAATTATTGATATAGTGCGTTTATCATTTTACCCCTATTAATTATGAAATGGATGAATTAAAAACTTAAGAATTTCAAAAAGTTATACCTTTTTCAAAGTAATTAATTGAGGGTATAATAGGTAAAAATATTTTGTCCTTTCTTGATTTGTCAAAATGGACAAGTAATTAGGGACAACTAAAAAAGGAAAAGTGGACAAGTAATTAGGGACAGAGGGAATATGATATTTTTTCTCATTAATTTCCAAGAGAAAATTTTCACACTATTACTGTAAAAGAGAATTAATTACACTAATTGCGATTTATATTTAGAATTTATAGCAAATCTATTGAATAAAACCGACGATATTTTGTTATCATGTTGTCTAAGTTTATACTGAGGACAAATTAAGTGAAAGACTTTTTAAGTAATCCTTATCGTAAATCGTAATTAAGGTTGAAAGTTTTCCACAAATGAGTTGTTAGTTAACTTCTTATACGATTTTGGAAAATTCTCACTTTTCCAACTAAAAGGTTGAATCAGGCATTCGGTCTATTTTCTTAACAAGATTTTATTAATTGATAGCATAAATAGAAAAGATAAATTTACAATAGGTAGCTACCAGCTAGTTTGTCTCATTTCTATTTTTTGCTTTTGGGGATCGATAATATGTGATGATATTTAGGGGAAAAAATTTAAATACATATCTTATTTTAATATAATTTCTAAAATTTTCTATCATTTAATTTTTTTTCAAAAATTTCTTTCGGATACATCACTCTTAGCTTCTCTCACTGATACATTCATATCCCCTCTCGGATACATCCCTCCCTTATGTACCTATTCCCTCTCTGATACATCCCTACCCCTCTTTGATCCCTTCCTCCCTCTTGGATACATCCCTCTCTTGTGTATCCGGATGTCTGCTGATGTATTCGAAAGTCCAATGATGTATCTGAAATCCATAAATTTGTAATTAATTTGAAAAGAGTTAGAAAATAATGTGACTAGCTCTTAACATTACGATTTATGTAAATTATACAAAAAAAAATTATCAACAGTTCAAGAATACATACAAGTTCAACTACTCTCATCATGATTTGCAATACAAGCATACAATAATATTATCGACCATGAAAAAGATTAGATGGAGCAACTCAGGTAGATCAATCCGATTCTATAAAAATAAATATATATATATATATATATATATATATATGAGATAGGAGAAGGACCCAAAGATAGGCACTCCTTAAACCATTGCTTGATGATATTAAAAAACTTCACGCTTAATTCTCCATAACATTAAACAAACGATAGAAATAAAATACTTTTCTTTCTTCGCTTTCTCGAATTCTTGTAAAAGGATTTTATTAAAGATTTTTACTCAAAAGTAAAAATAAATATAGGTAATAGGTACGCTATCATAGACTATGATTATTTTAGTGCAGTTTGTGTTTCTAGACATATAACTACACTATAAGATTAGTGAGATAAATTCAATAATTCTATAAATCAAATTCAATTCGTGATATGAAGGATCATACGGAGAGGAGAGATTTGATTTGGAGTTAGCTATGGACAAAGACCAAAGACTTGAACCTCATGAATCATCAACAACATGCATGCTTTCTCTTTCGCCACCTACCATCCACAAAAGACCAAACATGCATGCACCTTATAAAAAATTATTTGTTGTAAATCATCCTATTAAATCAATAAATATTGTAATGACTTTTATAAAAATAAGCAAGTATAACTTGGATAATATTTAATATTATCTGTATTTAATATTTCATCTTTTATCTTATATTTTCATAATAGCTCTATTTCGTATCCTACATTTCTTGTAGGCCTATCATTCAAATTATAATTTCATGATATTATGTAACGATAAAAAACGATACAATCTATCAAAATATTATATTCATTACACATTACATTTATTAAAACAATACAATATATTAAAAAATAATACGTAACAACCATGTAAGCGAATTGTGAAGTCATGTAGTTACCAAAATAAAAACAAAAAAGGAAACAATATCAACGACTTGGTTGTTGACTTGTTTCCACTATTAACCATTTTATGGTACTTATTTTTAATTAAACAAGAAAATAACAGCAATTATTCTCCGATCAGCCGTCTACCGGAAAAATGGAAGTAACTATCGTCGAAACTAACACAATCTATCCTTCTAAGCCGCCTTTCACTGAAAACCACGTCCTTCCTCTCTCCCATATTGACACCGATCGGAACCTCAATTTCACTTTCCGATACCTCCGTGTCTACGTCAAGGACGACTCGACACAACAAAAACCAGACCCATATGAAGTTCTCACCTCCTCCCTCTCTGCCGCTCTCGTCCACTACTACCAATTCGCCGGCTCTCTCCGCCGTCGTCCGTCGGACAACCGTCTAGAGCTTCACTGTCAAGTGGGGAATGGCGTTCCCGTAATTCTGTCCACGGTGGATTGTAGCTTGGCTTCTATTAACTACCTGGATGATCCAGATTATAACTTCGCTGAGAAGCTGGTACCCGACCCGAGAGACGAGGAGGCGTTGACCCGACCCTTGATTCTGCAACTGAACCGTTTTAAGTGTGGTGGGTGGGTTTTCGGAACGGCGGTTCATCACGCGATGTGTGATGGAATGGGATCGACATTGTTTTTTCATGCTATGGCGGAGATTGCTCGTGGGGAGAACGGGATGAAGATTGAACCGGTGTGGGACCGGTCGAATTTGCTTGGACCGAGGAATCCACCGCGAGTTGAATTTCCGGTTCATGAGTTTCTCAGTTTGGATAGGGATTCGTCTCCATACTTAGAATCAGGTAAACCGGCTGTTCGAGAGTGCTTTGAAGTGAAGGATGAGTGGTTGGATAGGCTAAAGGGGTTTCTTCATGAGCAATCCGGTTCAAATTATACAACTTTTGAAGCTTTGGGAGCTTTCATATGGCGAGCAAAGTATGTTCTTTTCACTTGTTTAGTACTAAAACTGGTAATATACGTATTTAGAATTGAAGCGTGGATGTTGTTATACTAAAAAGGATGATAACTATTGAGTGTCGACCCGTGGTAGGTTTACACACACTCATCAGTCACCTCAAATGCTTAAAGATTGTTCCTTGGTCATTGTCATTTTGTACTTACCAGAAATTTGAGAAAAGTAAGTATATTTGCAGGCAGTTGACATTATGGGAAGTTAGCGTATCTTGGCTAGATATGTTTGTTTCATGTGTTAATATCTACTAGCTAGGCTAAGCACTGATCTATTAATTTATGAAACAGGGCAAAGGCTTCTAAAATCTCAGATGATGAGACAGTGAAGTATGCCTATCTAACCAATATCAGAAGAAGAGTGAAGCCACCATTGCCAGAAGGTTACTGGGGCAATGGGTGCGTGCCAATATACGTTCAGCTCCTCGCAAAGGACCTCGTCAATGAACCTATCTGGAAAGCAGCAGACGCTATAAAGAAGAGCAAGGACATCATCACAGATGAGTATGTTCGTTCGTTCATTGATTTCCAGGAGCTGCATTATGATGAAGGGATCACATCAGGGAATAGAGTGAGTGCATTTACAGATTGGCGGCATGTAGGCCACGAGACGGTTGATTTTGGATGGGGTGGCCCTGTGACTGTCTTTCCTCTGTCTAGACACTTGGTTGGGAGTGTTGAACCTTGTTTTTTCTTGCCTTATTCTTCTGCCACTCAAGGTAAGAAAGAGGGTTTCAAAGTTTTGGTCTGTCTGCAACAACAAGCCATGCCTGTTTTCATGGAAGAGATGGAAAAGTTGGAGCATGGACTTGCTTGATTTTATTATATAGGCGGCTCCTCTTGTGTACTAATAATATCACTCGAGAGTCAAACAAGAAAATCTTTTAACTCTGATTTATTTATATGTGTTTTAAATATTAAATTATTAATTGTTTTGACTTATAGTAAAAAAAAATTATGTAGTTCCTAAATAATTAAAGATTGTATATCCAAATTAATGTTCAAAATAAAAAAAAGTTCAACTCTGAAAATTCGAGAGAGATGGATGGATATATCATTAGTGATTAGAAGTATATAAATGAATATTGGCGCAACGCGGGAGATTTGAAAGATGGTTATTTTAATTGTAGAATTCAAAGCCTTGTCGTTAAGGTGAGGGGAGTAACTAAACTATTTTCTGATGTTGGAAACGTTTACCGTTAAGGATTTGATATTTGCTAATTTATTTAATTAATACTCTAGGTAAATAAGATAGATTTGTATTTAGAATTATTACTAGGTCTTCTAACTAGTGTGAAAGTAGGTTTTCTTTTTAACCCTCTATCAGCAAAATAGGTGTGGTTTGAAGTTGAAGTTTGTTGGAATAATAATTTAAAGTTGGAGTAGAATTTGTTATTTTGGTATTTATTTAATTATGTCTAGTTAGGATTTGTTTGTCCTAATAGTTCAAATAAGAATAGATTTTCTAGTTTTAGTTTAATTAGGTGTCTTACTATTATAAATAGGGATATTGCTAGTTATTTGGAATGTTGCTAGTTATTTTTTCACTTTACAGAATATATCATCATATAGTATAGAGAGAAAAGTAGGATTCAAGACCTTTTGATTTTATAGAGAGAAAAGTAAGTTTGAAGTAGGATTCAAGACCTTTTGATTTTATAAATAAAGTAATGGAGGGAAGAGTGCAGTTTTTGAAATCTCGTATTCTGCCAGTTATCGAAGACACTAACAAGGAAATCAAGCATCTGGAACTATCAATTGCAATTCTGAATGGCAAGATGAAACTCAAATCCCGTATTCAACCCGTTACTGAAGACGCTGACAACGAAATCAAGCATCTGGAACTATTAATTGCAATCATGAATCATGAATGGCAAAGATTAAACTCCTTACCGCACATCGAAATTTTTTTCAGAATTTGGAACATATTGTCATGACTCGTGGAAATTTCACACGTACATATATAATATTTATTTATATTTGAGGTTTTCCAAATCCAAATGATTAATTAATCCAGCTTTTTGTTTCAAATCTCACCAGACGTGCTAACTAAGAAAATTAAGATTGATGATAATGATGATGATATCGATGATAATGGTGATGGTGAGGATGGTTACGATGATGAAGATAAGAAACGGAGCAGACGTCTTCATCGCATGGTTTCTGTTTTGAATAAAATTACACTTTTTCAATAATATTTACATTCTCGATGTTATTTACATATTTCCATATTTCAATTAGATAAGGAGTAGGAAAATTCTTCATCATATTTGATTTTTGTTTTACTTATGCCGATTTCAAACCTACTCCCACTCCTCAAATCTGCAAAGTCAAAACCCTCCTTCTCTTCTCTTGTGGCTTATGAGAGTAACTAAATTATTTTCTTATCTTGGAAACCTAAACCGTTAGGATTTGATATTTGCTAATTTATTTAATTAATACTCTCTCTGTGCAAATAAGATTTGTAATTAAAATTATTACTAGGTCACCTTTATTCTAGGAGCTAGGATTTGTTATTTTGGTATTAATTTAATTATGTCTAGTTAGGAAATTGGAATTAGTTTTCTAATCCTAGTTTGATTTGGTTTGGTGTCTTACTATTATTTATAAATAGGGATGTTGCTTTTTATTCTTCATTATATAAAAATATACCGTATTGAGAGAAGTTGAAGAACTTTTAATTTTATAAATAAAATAGAG
>JAJOOS010011670.1:0-11766 GCA_029582725.1 Solanum chiquidenum | reverse complement strand
GTTAGGAGATCACTGATCGAGACCGGATTCAAGGGTGAGCAAATTTTTCCAGGCAGTCATGAGTCCTCTATTGTGTAGTCCATTCCTTTCGGACTCAGACTTTATAGTTAGACTTATTTGTATGTTAGTTTTCGGGTTGCACCCTTTCTTCTTAGACTTGTCGTTAGTAAAGTTTTGGTACATTGACTTTCAGGTTCTAGGGGTTGAATTTCCGCAATAGTTATGTTTAGATGTTTATTTAAGCTTTCGGAGTTTTTGGGAACTCCATGTTATTCTATCATTTAAACCTTCTTTTGTATCTTTAAATGCTTAGCTTTTCGTTAAGTTGCTTAGTCGGGTTGTAGTAATGGTTTTCCCACCGGAGGGTGAGTGGGGGTTCCAATCACGGCGGTCTGGGTCGTGACAATGGAGCAGGTCCATTTGGCTTTTGTTGAAAAGATGATTGGTTCGCATTGCTCTTCTGTTGCCCGAACTCATTACCCGTTGTCTTGGTCTTCTTGTTTTGGAACTCTTCTCTATCTCTCGGCTTATCCTCTTCAATCTGTTGCACATGGATCGTAAAAACTGTTATGTCTATGTCTCCTATCAGCATAGTTGTCTTCGCCCTTTTTACTTGACAAAAGAGACAACCCAGCTACAAATAGACTCATCATGATCCTCATGTCAGCAACCATCTACGGAGCATAGCGGGATAGTTGAGTGAACTTGAGGTTGTAATCATGCATACTCATGGATTCCTACTTAAGAGTAAGGAATCTCTTACATTTGCCTCTCTCAATTCACGGGGGAAGAAACTCCCCATGAAGGCCTCTTCAAACACAACCCAACTCATAATTGGTGCCCATTTAGCTCTACTCTTCTTCCATTGGTCGTACCAGACTCTAGCAACACCCTTCAATAGGTATGCAGCTAGTTCCACACGCTAAACATCTGCAATATGCATCACCTCAAACATTTTTTGCAACTCCTCTACAAGTTCTTCGGATCCTCAGTAACACTTGGATCGGTGAAGTTTGGAGGATTCATCCTCAAGAACTCACAGATCCTGGATGTATCAGCCACATCATGTTGGGTCCCTCTATGTTGCCCAGATTGGTTGGTCACAACTTGACTCAACATCCGCATAGCATCCTGGAACTCAGCATTAGTAACCTCTCCTTGGGTTTGCACTTCTGTTGCATTGCGGACCCTTTGATCTTGAGGATCAACATTCCTCCTAGAAGGACGACCTCGAACAACTCTTCATGGAGGCATGATATTAAAGATGCGCACAAGCACGAATTAGAAAGAAATTGTATAGAGTTGAACTTATCGCACGAAAAGAGTATGAAAGAAGTGAGATAGTTCCTAAATGTCACACCCTCCTAATTATAGATGTGGCGCGCTTCACACCAATAAATAGGACTCTACATGCACGGCTTCATAGACATGCTAAGAATTTTGAACTTTGTGCTCTGATACCAAGTTTGTCACGCCCCGAGCCTACACCCTGGACGTAACTATCACTCGAGAACCATTGTTGGCTCCAAGCAAACCCTTGGCATGGATCAATACTTAGCGGAAGACTTACTCAACAATAGAAATCTTAAAACAAACTCAACTCATAAGATATTATAAATAAAATAGTTTACTCAGTACTCAAATGAACATAAGTGTGCAACTCACAGTCTTTAAAACATCAACAGGGAAATGAGAAAAAGACACTTCAATTATTACTGTCTATGAAGCCTCTAAGATAATATGATGGAAGTCTGTACAAGACCCACGACATCCTAACAAAAATTGAAAAAAGTAATTGGAATCCTCCGGAAGCAAGGAGGCTCACCAAAGCTAACTCGAACTGCAAGTGGTATCAACGAAGCGACTGTTGATGACCCTGGTTACCTGTATCTACATCATGAAAGATGCAGACAAAATGGCATCAGTACATGGAATGTAAGAGCATGCAATGGGAACTCTAAAGCACAGACATAAGCTTGAACTGATAAAAAGAAAGAACATACTCAACTCAACTCAACGACACTCAAAAAAATACTCAAAGATGATCAACTAAGAAATTCGCAACTCGGTTCAATATAAAAGAAATAATAAGGATGCATTATAAAGAAAGATTTTAAAATAGTAGATAATAACTCAATGTATTTAAAAATACAATAATAACTCTTTTACTCTTATTTGGGAGATTCTCTAACCGACAACCTTCACTTTGAGCTTTGTGATGATACATCATCTAGTCCATGCTGCCAAAACTTTCCTATACCTTGCTGGAGTATAAGACATCCTAAAATAAGTGGATCCACTTAGCTATGCTTAAAAAGCAATAAGGAATCATCTAAAGAGTATGACCCTTTCTACCCACCTTGGCATACATGGTTTATGAGGACTTTGAGTTGTCTGAACTCGTCTCCATATCGGTTCTGAATACTACTCCCAATAATATAACTCATGCTCATCTGTATAAAAACATTTCCTCATCCTCAAACTTTGAGATCATTACTCAAAAGGGTTCTCTTAAAAGAGATAGTGCTCAAAACTTCCTCTTAAACTCATTTGGAGATCAAAGTTTCCTCTCATTTTAAAAGGAAAAACATTTAATCTTGGGATTACTTAGTTCCCATATATTCATTTTGAAAAATGAACTCAACTCTCCTCATCCTCATACTCAAGTACTCAAGTCTTGAAACAAGTTTTAAAGGTTTGCAAAAGACTTCTCAAATTACTTAAAAGATCTTCCTCGAACTTTAATCTTAACTCTATCTTGAATTTAAATTACGAATTCAAGAGTTATGAATTGGATATGCATGATCTCTCAAGGATTAATGAAGATTTTAAATGTGGATATCAAGTAGATAACATGGGTACGATTCGAGGGAACGCACATAGAAAGAAGGCTGGAAGGCTAGGGGACTTGGCGACCCTGGCGCACAGAGTGGCACGGGGTGCCATCCCCTAAACTACAGAAGGTGGTGTAACAACCCGGAAATCTAATAAGACCAAGCTAGAATCTAATGGAAACTAGTAGGTGAAACTAGAGCCTAACGTGTGAGCTTTTGAGTTTGATGTTGGGTTGTAGGTTGTATATTGACTTCCCGAGCTTAGGTTGAGATGCCTAGGGTTAAACGTCAAGGTACGAACCCCCAAGGACCAACCAAGGGTCCTTGAGGGGGACCCTAAAGCCTAACCCCAAGGCTTCCCCTTAAAGCAAAAAGCTGTCAAAAATGTGTGACCTACGGATGGCAATCTACGACCAGTAGGTCAATTGACGCCCCGTAGGTCTTGATCCGTAGGTCAAGGGCCTATATGACCAGCTCCAGGCTCAATCCATGACTGGACAGCATGACCCGTAGGTCCACTCACGAATCGTGAGTGCTGGGCGTGAGTCCAAGTCTGCAAAGTTGTCCAATAGTCGGCCAAAAATAAGTGTTTTCAATTAATTCCTAATTTAATTATTTTAGTCTAGGATCATTTTATACTGATTTAATAGACCTATATAAACTATTTTAATTCATTAAAACACCATTTAATGAATTATAACCCAAGACCCCAAATCAAAACCCAAATACTTTCCCTCCCAAAATCTTCTATCTAGACTCCATTGAAGAACAAAGGAAGGGGTCAAGCTAGAACTTCAAGAAGATGGATTTTTCATATGAATTTGATGGGATTATAAGTCTAAGGTATGGATGCTTTTCATTCTTTGTTAGCTATCACCAAGAAGCCCCTTCAAATCATGTTTTCAAATCCCCCAATTCTAGGGTTTTTCAATCTAGTCATGGGTCTCCTTCCAAAACGAATTCAATTATTTGATTAAGGTTTATTATGATTGATTTTGGTGATTTATGATTGGATTAATGGATTATTGATGGATTTTGATGAAAATCTCCCTTGGACCCATGATTTCCTCTTCTTCCTAAATTGTGAACTAAGGTGTGGCTTGATTGATCATGGAAGCTTAACAATCGATTATATTTATGTTTATTATGTTGTTGAATCATGATATATCTCTATATAGTATGGTAATTCTAGAAGTTAGGGTTGATCTTGATTCTTAGCCTTGAAAGGCAATTTGATAGGGTTGTATATGTTGATGAAGATTGTATATGAACTTGTTGATCCACTTGAAAGGTGGAGGGCGTTTAATTATGATGTAGTTACTTGATGTTAGTATAATTCTACATGTATTCTTTATTAACCTAAGATTATAGGGTTATGTCATGAAAGAGGCTAGTTGAGGGTTTAAATGTGATCATCCAAGAATGATGAATTTCTTCATGTAATGCCTTAGATTAGATCACCTAGACTTGAATTGGTTTAGGGTAATGCTTCTAAACATGAATTGACTTGATCATGATATTATATGCATGTTTATGAATACTTGAAGTATAAAGTGCCAATCATGATGAGATTAAGGTATTGATGAATTTTTGGATCATGGTATTTCATTATCTAATGTGCTATTGCTACATGTTTGGGATGAGTTGGTCCATAGCCCTTGAAGGGCATATTATGAAGGTTTGTACACGTTGACAAGATTGTGTGAACTTATGATTTACTTAGAAAGTGAAGGTCCTATGACTATTGTGTATATTGTGGTATTGTTGAAAGGTCATTATTCCCTTACCCTTACACTTGATATAGTATGAATTGTATAGGATGATGATAATGTTGTTGTGTCATTGCATGGACAATTACACACACACACTCCATGCATAAACATGATTATGATGTATCATTGGTGTTAATTGAAAATATAATTCTCATATGCACCTTTACACATTATTATGCATGAAATGTACATGACCATGATGATCCTATTGTGTTGATTGAAAGTCCATTCTCATGAGAACACATGATCTTGGTGTGAAAGTTATTCTCACATACTAATGTTGATTCTAAAGTTGAAAGTACATTCTCACTTTAATGAATCTATGAGCTATTTTATGAATTGTATTGAATGAAGGGTAGAGGACTCCTTCACACATGTAAATACAATTCAAGACTAATGACGTATAATTTGGAAAATAATACTTAGCACCGAGTGGATATGGAAAATGAGGAAAAGGTCCTTCCGTCAATTCAATAGGTTGGGTCACCTAAAGTGAACTCATGAGATGGAAGCCCCTCCGCCAATGCAATAGGGTGGGTTTCTAGAAGCAATCTCCCTATCCCACAACTATGTGCCCACATAGGTCTCTTTAGCTAGTGGATACACCTTATAGCTATACATTTAGTTCTACCTTAGGCAAGTAGGACACCTTCTTTCGGTGTGGGGTTACACGGCACCGGATTCCATGTAGCTCACATGGTCTATGTCGGTTATGGCTACTTTTCCCTATATAATAAAGATAACGAATAAGACATGAACTATACTATGACTTCTTAATGAGTTTTACTTAGTAGGAGTGGGGGTATGGGACTTCACTTCCACATTGGACAAGTAGAATTTGTAGGATGTCATGGGATGGTTCCTTTATATTATGATGAGATTTGAATGAATGCATATATATTGAATAGAGAGTTGTTATGAATGACTTTTCTTATAATTCAAATAGTGTACATGACTATTTCCTTCTTTGTGGCTATTGCTTAGGATGAGGTCTAAAAATGAAATGCATGACTAAAGTAGCTTCAAAGGAGTACTTAGTAGGGTTGGTATTGTGGGATGCCAACCATACATTGCACACGTGTTTCTTAGTGGTTGCTTATGTGATGACATGATCTTGGTAATTGACTTTGTATTATTTTATGATTGGAGGCTATGTATTGTGAAGATTTGGGAAATGTATTATGTTGATATTGGAGACTATGATTGTTATTATAATGATATCTCTCATGTTATAATGAAATGTATGTGAGTTGCCTTATTGGTTGCATTCTCCATCTATTTCAAAGATGATGTTCAAAAATGGCATATAGCATGATTTCAAATGAAATGTTCCTTTTTATGCATGTTTTAAGGTTTTTGTGCATGGCTTCCATACTTGGTCCTTTTTGTGCTAACCCCATATTTCTACATTTTCTATAAGTGTAGGCTTTGGAGATATTGGATTCCATCCTTGTGGCTAGGTTCATAGGAGATCAAGAAGAAGAAGATTGGTGAGTCCTCATTGTATTCGATGGCTCAACCATATGTCCTTTATTTTCATTCTTTTATGTTTTAGACTTTGGTTGTAAGGGCTATGTCCCTAAGATTGTATTTCAAGAATTTTATTCCAAGTATTATTGTTGGTTTGAGACATAGTGTCATAGATTCTCTTTCATTTTATCAAAGACTTCGATTGTAAAGAAAAGTTTTAAATTCCGCACTATTTTCCTATGCTTTTATGTTCATGTGTGCTATGAGGCTTGTATGCGACACCATCGGGGTCAATTACGTCGTGTTACTTCTAGGGGGTAACCTCGGGTCGTGACAGGTGATTTGGGGCACACTGAGTGGCGCGGAGCCCCACCCCTATACCCATGTTTTTGACAAATTTTCTTGCTTCAGTTTCATGTCTAACTCCTCTAGAATCGAACGATTTCCCTCAAACTCTTTTGGATTCTTAGACCCAACATAATTACAATGAAATCCACTCCAAATTACTCAAGAAAAATACTCAAACACAAGATCCTCATCGCAAGAACTCAACGAAACCTCATATTAAAGAATGTAACAGAAACTTCAAGAAACTCATTAAGAACTCATCAAGAACTCAATATATCCAATCCTATAGATGGAATTCATAAAAGAAACTCATGATTGGCATGTGGGTGAACGAACCCATCACTATAAAACTTACATACCTCGTTAGGATCGAATCCTTGGCGAAATCCTTCAACGATTGCAAGAAAATCTTGAATGCTTGAATCTATTCTCCCTTTTTTCTCTTCTTGAACTTCTCTCTAAAACCCTAAGCGTATTTTAGAATTGTGAAAACTGATCTAAGTCAGTTTAGACTCCTAAAATATTACTAAAAATGAGTTAGGCTAGTGGGGTAAGGAAAAGATCAAAATACCCCTCTTTAATTCGGATGAACTTTCCTTAATTACTGAATTCAAACGGGCATATCTCCCTCATCCAAACTCGGAATTTAGCAAACTCAGTGGCGTTGGAAAGAGAACTCAGAGACCTTTCATTTTATATCTTATGGACCACATAACTCATCATGTATTGAAAATTATGATCGTTTGAAGTTGACCCAAAACTCACAATTTAAGGCTAACTTGCAAAATTCACAATTTAGCTCTTTCCAATTTAGTTCTTTCCAATTTAGTTCTTTCTAAAATTAGTTCTTTCTAAGACCAAGGTGCTACAGTAGGAGTCGGGGTCTGGTCTCGAGTCAGATGTCGGGGTTGGATTCCGTTTTAAAAGTTAGATCTTGAGTTGGATGTTGGAGTTGGGAGCCGGGGTTGGGTCTCGCATCGAGTTCGGGTTCAAGTTTGGATGTTGGTATCATATTCCAGTTTGAATGTCGGGTCTCTAGCGAGGTTAAGTCCAGGGTTGGGTCTTGGAATTGTGTCCTGATTCGGGTCATGATGAGGGTCGGATAGTTCAAATGTCTGGTACCGCGTCGGGAGTAGGGATTAGGTTCTGATCGGGTGTCGGGGTCAGGTGCCAGATCGATTATCGGGGTTGATTTTCAAGTCAGAAACTATTTTCCTAAAAAGTATTTCTCACTCTCTAATCAAAAATAAAAGTTATTTTCTAAAAAAAAAATCCGTTCACCAATCATACACCGAAAATAATTTTTCACTCACTAACCAAACATGAAAAAATAAGCCAGAAACCAACTTATTTTCTAGGAAAATATTTTTCATGGTAAACATTTTCCTTCCATAGCAAACACACCCTAGAATGTTAAGAAAATGTATTTGAACAAGAGGGGAAAAAAACTAACATGTTAACCAATTACCAGAACGTAGTTTATACCAAAATTAAATACCTCATAATTGCATAGAGTATATTCAACAAGATTGTTTGCGGTCAACATATTGTTGGTTGCTGCTGTCATTCTGTCTTATTCTAGAAAAAAACAATAACACTAATCTGAAGTGAGTCAACCTAAATGTTTGCCTTTAATTTGTTATTTCAGCTAACAGTGCCCACCGGCCAAGTTGTGAACCCAAAGGTGGTCCCTACTTATTATTCTATTTTAATCCAACATGGCATACCTCTTGCTTCAATCTTTCCTTCTCTTTTTTAGGGGCGGCTCAACGTAATTGGAGGACTAAAGCGAAATTTCAATTTGAGGTCTAAAATATAAATAAATTTCATATACATATTTATTCAAAATTTACTTTTCTTACACTATTTAGATGAAAAATATTAGTCTTTAATATTGTTTTTTTAGTTATTGATTTTAGGTAAAAATTTATCAACTCAGTATTAAAAAACATCCTTTCAATGAGGTGATAATAATATGAATTGTTAATATAATTCTATAAGTAAAGTTGACAAATATTAAATAAAGATAAGAGTTAGAACCATAGAATCTGATACAAGAAGACGATGACTTGATTTACCACATTTCTATATGTTTGTTGTAATGCTTGAAACGAAATAAAAAAGAATTTGTAATGCTCTTTGCTCAACCCTCTTCCCTATTAATTCTTTTTTTTAACAAAGGACAACATATGTTAAACTGAGAAAATTAATATCTTTTAAAAAAATATTTTTTTTTATCATGAATAATCAATTTTTTCTATAAAAATTTTAACACATAATTTATTTTTGATAAAAATTTGGGGGCCTAAGGCATAAGCCTTATTTTACAAAGGGAAGAGCCGGCAGCGGTCATTTGATAGTGTATAAAATTCATGTTAGATAGAGTCTATTAATTGTGATTGTATTAGTAATATTTATATTTAGTTATATTTGTATTAATTTAGTAACTATTGCCTTAGAATGCATGAATGATTCTTGAATTTGAATCTCCAAATTTTGGTTTTCTATTAACATAAAAAAAATACAACTTGATATATGATATATAACTAATCAGTTTAGTATGGATTTTTTTTATTTTTTTTTGGTTTTCCACCCGGTGTTTGGAGTCCACATTGGAGCTTCGATTAAATTCGGATCGCGCACTGCAGGGCCCATTCGGGGGTGGCGCTCCCAACAGGATTTTCTCCATACCCAGGGTTCGAACCCGAGACCTCTAGTTAAGGGTGAAGTACTCCCACCAGTGCACCACAACTCATGTTGGTAGTATGAATTTTTTCAATCAACAATCATGTTGCATAATTCTAATATGGTGGAGTAAAAGGACAATTGAGTTGGTGAAACATATGAATAACATTTTTAATCATAGTACAACAAGTAGTATGAGTCAATGTTATCCAATTTTAGTGAATGAGTATACATAAATTATTTCTTATGCATTATTTAGTTTAATATATTAAAAACAATATGTATTACATTAAAATATTTATTTACAAAGTATATTTCACAATTATGGTATAAAAGATGTAAAAGGGGTCTAGAAGAATAATTGGGTCTTTAATCATACTAATGCATACATTAAATTTCCTTGCATTACCAATACCTAGAAATTCATTATATTACACACTTTAATATGTAGTTGTCCAGTATTGACTTGACACTAAGTAGTAGTAAATGATAGAGATGATTTTACCAAATCACCCTTATTAAATATAAGTCATCTAAACATTGAAAAAATAATATTCCCCGGGTCTCATATTAGTTGATCATTATACTAAAAATAGTTGTCTCATAATAGTTGATCACCTTACTAAATCAAGAAAGCATGAATTAAATTTTTCCTATATTACCCTTACAATTAAATTTTTTAAAAGTGTTCACATTTGTTTGTAAAATTCGCAAGAAATTTTTTCAAGGGTGAATTAGTAAAATTATCTTCTTACTTATAATTTCTTAAGCACTGTGCAAAATTAAAAGTGATCAAATATTATGGAACAAAAAGAGTAGTACTCCCTTTGTCCCATTTTATGTGAGATAGTTTGACTCGGCACGGAATTTAAGAAAGAAAGGAAGACTTTTAAAATTTGTGGTCCAAAATGAATGATAGAAATTTGTGTGGCTGTAAATCATTTCATTAAGGGTAAAATAGACATTTTATAGTTAAATTGTTACTTAATATAGAAATGTGTCATTCTTTTTTGGACTGACTAAAAAGAAAAGTAAGTCACACAAATTGGGACAGGGGGAGTATATAACAGCAAGGGTAAAATAGGCACAAAATGGTACATTATTCATTAATTTTATATACCGGATAAGTATTGTTAGACATCCCAAAATAGTATAGTGGATAAGTAAAGATAGATGAAAGGAGTACACAACAGAGTACATAACTAATGCAAGCATTAGTTTTACATAGGTTGATAAGTGTACCAAACAAAATACTACTAATACTCAAAAGTCAAAACTAATACATGCATTTTTTTCCTAATAATTTATCATATCAAGATTTTTAATTATTTAACTTTATATGATATTTTTATTTATAAGTTAACTTCATTGACATCATTATATAATAATTTGTAGCATTAAATATTTTTTATATTACTTAAATAGTGGGGGGAAAGGGTTAGCCAATATGTACGGTATATGTACTTTAATAATAGGAAATGTCACTCATAATAGGAAATTTTACATGGTGTAGCAAATATTTACTATATATGTACTTCAATAATTATAGTTGTACTTTAAAAAGTATATTCTACGTAGCTATAGTTAGCTTTTTCTAGCATCTATTTGCCATTTTTGCTGGTTTCTCTCCTCTCTCCTCTTTCTCCTTCTCTTGCGTGTCTCCCTCTCCCCTCTCTCGCCCTTTTTAGTTGCTTCTCTTGCTCACTCACTCCCTCCCTTGGCACCCTCTCTTGTTTCAAATTAATAAGTAATAATTTAGATATTAAATTTAGATTTATAATAATTTAGATATTAAATTTAGATTTATAATAATTTAGATATGAAATTTTTTTTAAAAAATAGCTGATTTTATTTTTTTACACCTTAATTGAATTAAATACCTTTAATTGCATAGAGTATATTCAACAAGATTGTTTGCAGTCAACATATTGTTGGTTGCTGCTGTCATCCTGACTTATTCTAAAAATAGTAACATTAATCCGAAGTGAGTCAACCTAAATGCTTGCCTTTGTTATTTCAGTAACAATGCCCACCGGCCAAGTTGTGAACCCAACGGTGGTCCCTATTATGCTATTTTAGTCCAACATGGCATACCTCTTGTTTCACAATTACTTTCTCCAGTCTCAAAAAATAATGATGGATATAATCAACATATTATTTTATCTTGATTAATTGATAGGGTCATATTTACACATTACATTATAAATTGAGGAAATAATAGGCAGGATGGCTCAATGCTTTAAAAATGAGGCATAAATTTATCATTTTGTCTCGATTATTTATAGGGTTCTAAATATATTTACTCATCATATTAGCAAATTGAGGATATAATAGGCATGGGCGGCTCAATATCTTTAAAAATGAGGCATTCGTTTTAGGCCTCCAAATTTGAGGGCCTTCGGGGTTTTTTTCCTGATAATAATAGAATTGTTATAAGTATTTGTAATAAAATAAATAAATTATATTATGTCTTTCTTTTAGTTCGTTTCGAAACATTAAAAAATATTTCTTTCTTTTTTGTCAATTTTTAAATTTAACTTCCACATGATATGTTTAAGACCACAAGATTAAAAAATATTTTGATATATATCTTTAGTTTAAGACGATAGGAAAAAAAATCATTAAAAGGAAGAAATAACCTTGGATTTCAAAAAAAA
>JAJOOS010011669.1:0-20472 GCA_029582725.1 Solanum chiquidenum | reverse complement strand
AAAAGATTTCTTCACAATGATACATTCTGACAGGTTGTCATAGGATCCCAAGAAAATTCACAATCTCATAAAATCCAATAAACAAAGAATATATAATACAAGGGTTGTTAATTAAGTAAGTATTAAATATAAAATGATTATAATCAAATGATTAACATATAAACTTTACCTTTCTAAAGGTGAATCAAAAGAACTTTCCTCTTTATCCCTTTAGTACAAACTTCTGTCTCTGAATTTCACTGCAAAAAGCATAAAAACACCAAATTTCATCAAAACTAAAGACATAAATAGTACTTCCAAAAAAAAACAATCTTTACCATGAAATTTGAAAATCCAACTACAAAACCAAACTATTAGCTAGCGTATGACTATAAATTTTTAAAAATTATCTTCAAATATCTATTTGGCAACGTATTTTGATTTAATCTTCAAATATTTTCAGACCAGTTTTTTTATTTTTCAGACTTTCCATCACAAAAATCCAATCTTTGCCATGAAAATTGAAAACCAAACTTGGCCAGCGTTTGACCATAGATTTATTAAAAATTATCTTCAAATATCTATTTTGCCATAGATTTTGACTTGATCTTCAAATATTTTCAAGTTCCCAGAAACTCGTCTGAGCTTGTCAGACCAGTTTTTGACTTTTTGGGACTTTCCCTCACCAAAGATTAAATTTTTTTCAAGTAAAATGCACGTTCAAACACAAACATTCAAATTCAACTAATCACAATTTCAAAGAACTCAAATCAATCCACAAATACACAACACATTCAAGAAAACAGAAAAACAGAGAAAGACAAGAAAACCTTTGTATTGTTGGGAAGAAGAAGAAGAGGATGTTGGTGAATAATATACAGTAAGCTCATGAAACGACAACAAATCATGCCGTTTTGAATTGTTTCATTGAGTATTATAGAGAGAGAAAGGGTCTAAAAAGGAGATTGTTAGAAAACGCAATGAATGTGACAGAAAAGAGTTTTAAGTAACAAGTAAGAAGAAATAAGAGAGAGTGGGAAGCCAGCAAACATTAATATACAGCTAATACAAAAATAAAATTGTCAACTCTTTCTCTCTCTATACGTATACATACACAAACATATACTGTAATACCTATTATAATACTCCCTTCCCTTCCGTTCATCTTTACTCGTCCACGTATATATTTTGGACAACTTTTAAGATTCGGTTAAAGTCAAAATTTATTTGACACTTGATTCTGATACCAACTTGTCACGACCTGACTTTTCTCGAAACACATCATCATGATTTGAGAAATTGAATCGTGACAGATTGGATATATTTATAAAAACATCTATTTTTAATATAACGAACAAAAATAGAGTGTTAGCAATTAATATGCACTTATTTTTTTCGTACGTGAAAAAACAGAGTAGAGTCAGTTGGTCATAATAAAGGTGCAGTGCACGAAGGAGAGGCACAAAAAAGGGCATTAATTATTGTTCTAAACTCAAAATAGATTAAAAAAACACATTTTAAAAAAAATTAAAAAGAGGACGGAAGAGTTTACCGGAAAAATAGATCAGTCGATTCCGATTCCGATTCAGTACGCCGGCGGCGGTACACAGTACTGTAATTTTAGAGTTTTTTTTTGTAGTTTTGTTAGATCCATAGAGAAAAAGGGATATTTGGGATTCTGACAATGTAAGAGCTGACTTTGTATGAGCATTTTTTTTAATGGAGAGAAAGGGGACAAGAGATAGTCAAAAGGTGAACTTCATTTTGGGACGAAGCTGGTTGGCCGCATTCATACATATTTGTCGAGGGTTTATCGAAAAAGAGTCTTTTCAAATTTTTAGAACTTTTTTAGTTGAAAAAACATGTTATTTCGGAATAAATTATTTTAGGATTATCAATTTTATTATAATTAAATATGAATAAATTCATCATAAATAAAATTAATTTTAAAATTAGTCATTTGTTATCTCTCATCTCATATCATCAAGTGAGTCCTTAAAAAGATAAATCTATGTATAAACTATGCTTACGATGCTCTTTAATTGAGTTAATGATCTATCGAAATTTATTTTTCTAACTCTCAAGATAATGATAAAATTTGTTTATATATTATTTTCTTTAACTTGAGTTATAGTATAAGATTATATTAGAAATGTTATTGTGCACTAGCTTTTAAAATTTGCTCTTTTTTTTTATAATTTAGAGACTTTATTTTATTGAAGAATATTTAATAAATACAGTTTAATTCGAGTTTAAATGTCCAATAAATACACTTCTTAATTTAAGTATTAAAAAAAAATATTGAGAAATTATGTAAATAGTATCATAACTTTAAAGTAAACTGTTTGTCATTATTGACGAATAATCAGAAGTTTCACCTATAAGTTTTTTCTTTTACAATTGGACCAAATTGGTCTATATGACTTCAAATTTGACATTCAATATTTTAATGTTGATTCTAATGATTTTTAATGATTAGATTCAACTCAAATATTCAATAAATTTGTTGTATTTTCAATAATTGTTTGATTTAAATTTCTTCAATCAAATTGATTGATCACAAATAAATAATTTTTGAGTTGTAGTTGAGAGATTAAAGTGTTGAACTATTTTGAATTTGTATCGCGTAGAGTTTCATTTGAGGAAAAACACTCTTTATTTATGATTTTTTTTCATATCCAAATTCAAATTCGAGATCTCTGATTAAGGAAGGAGCAACTTCATTCCCTGCACCACGTCCGTTGGTGGCAGGGACGAATTTAAGCTTAAAAAATGGATCACCTAAACCCGTGGTCATCCGACAAAACTCGATATATTACTTGTATAATTTTTAAAATATATCAAATAGCAACTGAAGGAACTCATGAACACAAACAACTAGATGGTTCACTAGTTTGAGTGTGAGTTTCTGCATTCAGCCTTTTTTAAACTTCTTCTAATGACTTTTTCTTATAATAAAATTTATTTATTTTGCAAATGTATTTAATATTTTTCTTATTTTTCTTATGAAAACTTATTTTTGTTATTGCTAAAATAAATAAGGCCCCTCAAATTTGAAAGCCTAAATTAGTTGCCTTTTTTCTTAAAGGGACAGAGCCGTCCTTGACAATGATGCACCCGTCTTCTTGAAATTCTAGATTCGCCTCTGCTTGGTTGGTGGTAACTTCCAATTTTTTTCATTATACATCTCTTTATAATAATATTACAAATTTATTTTCTGCATTTACTCCTTTCATGTGTTGGTAGCTATATTAAATGTTTATCCAAGGACCACTAATTTTGTCCTACATGTTTATTTTAATTTATTAAGAACAAATACATTCATTATTTTTTCACCCTTAGTACGTATAATTATTTTTTTCCTAAACAAAAGACATTTAAGAATGTCTATTTCTAGGTTCGACTACACCTAACTGTCAAATTGTTAAATGTATGCACTCAAAATACATTTAAGAATGTCTATTTAAATTCACAATTTGGTGTGCAAATTGTTCTTTCAATCATATGAAGTATGTTAAATTAATGCATAATTTAAGAGAAGATTACTAACTTCTGCTTTATTAAATGTAGATTCATGAAAAAAATAAAATTAAATGTTAAGTGACAAAATATAATTGTTGAATGTATCAAGGCTGGTTCGATCAACGAATAGTAAGAGCATTTGAAAGTTACATACTATTCGAACATACAGAAGAATCAAGAATCAACAAAGAACCATACCTAACCACTTACTAGTTAAGATTCCATGCATGTCATCATTTCAAAGAAACAATAATTATAATATAAAAATAAAATATAAAACTGAAAAACATTTTTTATTCTGACCACACAAAAAAATTTTAAAAAAACTTTTCTTTAATTCTTTTCTAAAAAAATATATATCTTATTATAGTAGAAAAAATGGATGTCAATGATGAGTTACGTTATACGTACATGATAATAGGAGCCTTTTTGCTACTAGCTTTCAAGTAAGTAGTAATATCTTTTTATTATATTGATGTAATTCTGACTCCAACACTACGCTATATAACTTATAAGGATATATGAAAAGAAATTAATTTATATATATATATATCTTACCTTTATTTTATAAAAATAGAAAAATTGATTTTAAAAGATCATTGATCAAATAAAATTGGTGTCCTTAGAATATTGCACTTTATAAAATATCAAAATATTAAAACTAGTGTGTGGCACTAACCTTTTTTGTATTTGAGATATGTGGTGTTTTAAAAATTATTTTTATAATTTAAATCCGTAACGTCTTAATTGATAGCGTAACAATAACTTTATTGTTTTTTTTTTTTTGCCTAATAAGACATAGACAGACGTAAGAGTCTCATGAGGCAATAAAACAACATAAAGTAAATTAATTTAGGCTCTTGTTCTAAATTAAATAGACATTATTATTAAGGGACAAAATATGTTACACTTGTGTGCTCAATTTTGTTTTCATCGTTCTTTCCATACAACAAAATATTTCAATACATTTCGACAAAAATAATGATAGAGTTATAATTAATGGAGTACGCTGATAAAGCATTACCATGAAAAAGACTTTGCTTGTCTGCCAATGTTTTTTTTTTATATACATGTATTGGAGTTCGACTATTTTAGATTTACATTGCGTAAGATTCATTCAGATCGAGAAAGCGCTCTCTACCAAGAGTATTTTCATACACAAGACTTAAATTCGAGATCTCTAATTAAGGAAGGAGCAACTCTATCGGTCGGTCATCCACTGTACCACGTCCGTCGATGATTATGTCGGCCAAGGTAAAAATGATTTTACAATGTCTGTGTACTTTAAACATTCCAAAAACATTTGTTTCTATTTTATTGTACTTATTATACCTTTTTAATGAAATAAAAAAACATAGAATAGGGAAATACTGATAAAACTATTAATATCATCGAAATAGATCGTACTGATTAATTTAGGTTCACATCAAATTATAGCGTTTAAACCAACAAAGCTTAAATTCTTATCCACCTTTGGGTGAGGCTGGGAGGAGGAAGGAATTTATCGAAAGAATTGCGTGCCTTTTTCCCCCAAATTGAATAGAATAGATAAATGTAGCATAGGCAGTAGGTAAGAGAGATCAACATGCACCTTTGAATTGAGGTCGTTAGCGTAGAAGGAGTTTTTCAAAAGCTAATTGATCGTGCATGAAATTCATATTACTTTCAACAAAACTTACTTTAAATTAAAAAAAGATGTATTTTCTACATAATTTATCAGTCAAACTAATCATCCTTTTCTCAAAATAATTTATTGTTGAAAGAACGATTATATATTTTTGATATATGTTAGGATAGCAAGCACAACTACAAACATGTTTTTATATTTTGTTTATACACATAGCCCTTGTTATTATTTTGTCGATTGATTTTGACTATAGGTTATAAAATTTAAAAGATAAAGTAATTAAAAGTCAACCATACATTTGCAGTTAACCAATACATATTTAAAGTACAATAAACCTTGGCATAATTCCAAAATTTTGACTTACACTTGAGGATTTCTCTTATTTTAAATTATTTATCATAATTTTTGAAAAAAATTTATTGTAGACATGAAAACATACCTATGAAATTATATTTGATCTATAAATAAAAATAAAATAATTAAAACTTTTCTATAATTAATATTTTTAAGAAAATATATAAAAAATAAAATACGATAAATTATTTGGGACGAAAGGAGTATATAACCATGGAAAATTTAATTTGTTTGGTATCATGGGGATACAGAATGGTCGGTTCACTTATTTATTAAAGTCAATGAAAACATATAAGAGAACCTGTTTCCATGTTTTCATGCAAATGTGAACTTTATAATATATTATTTATCCAAAATTCATTTTTTTTAATTCATCTATAGTTACTATATATCGACTTGTTCATACTAGTTCTGCATATATTATTATTACCATTTTTTTTTTGAAAAAGATAATTTTCTTTAAATATTCGTAGGCAATTTTACAATGAAGTATCGTTATAATAATGTTTCATTATCGTCATAAGTAAAATATTGCTATAAAGAGGTAAAATATATAATAAGAAAAATCAATTTTCGAGAAAAATAAATCTGTATGATAAAAATATTAGTATTATAATTACTTATAACAAATAATGATTGTTATAACGAGGTTTGATTATACTTTTGGATTACAATAGCAACAAAATCATAAGTGCAATTGTAGTACGGATACAAATGTTTTGCATAAGGTTTTTAACCCAAACGTTTTTTTTTTTCTTAAAAAATAAAAAAACCACTTAGCCATTAATTGTTATTATTAATAATTAATAAGCAGAATTTTTTTGACCAATTCACAATATTTGATTTGGATAAATAAAAGGAAGCCTACTCCCCACGTGTGACCAATGAAAAAATACAAAAACTAGAAATAAAATTCAACGTTTTTATTTACTAATAAAGAATTATAGATTATTTCGAGAGTTGTAATTGGTTTATTGTTTTGTAGATGTGGATATATACTAAAACCTAATACACAGTAACTTTTTAGCCGACGAGACACTTTGAAAGTGAATTATATTTCATGCATTAATATGTATCAACTATGATATATGAAATATTAAAATTATTTGAAGAATGCAATATTGAATATTAAATAAAGATAGCCAGACATATTTTTCGATTCACTCAAAGTAAGATTATCTGATACATACTACACAGCTAATTCTAAATTCATCTTTGATTATAATTTGAATTAAAAATATCAGATAAATTAACCAAAATATGCGTAAATTAAACTTATTTGTAAGTTGCTTAGTTAAACTATTAGCCAAAATTAAGAATTCAACGTTGATTGAGTAGATACTTGCTTTAGTAATTTGTAGTATATATATATATATATATATTATTATTAGAATTAGAGCTCAACTTATTATTTATTATAATTTTAATAAAATTTTACACATAATTGGTACTTTAGGTAAAAAAGAATATCGATTCAGATAAATTTGATACCGTAACTATACATCAACCTCAGATAACAGGTGGCCATAGTCTAATATTGACTTTAAGAATGCTCCAATTTTTTAGAATTTAGAAATGACGCTTGGCATATAAATTATGTATAATATTTTTATTTAAATATGTTTAACATATGATCAATTTTTAGAGGGGATGAATGAGGCGGCAGAACCAGAAAATATTTGATTTTTTTGGTCAGTAATATTAAAGAACTTGCATTAATTAGAATGGATGACATAAGGTTAAAGTGATTTCAACGAAACTATATTTAATAAAACATTAAGTTCACATCCATTACTATTATATACGAAAGAGTAGTCATTGTAATGATAGAATTTTGTGTTTTTTATGTGACGCTCTTGACAAAGGGTCGATGGATGAGGGCGGGTTAGATAGAATTGGCAGGCTTTTAGGTTGATAAAATTTTAAAGATAAGGTGTACATGTCATTTTAGGCAAATCTCACGTCACAATGGAAGAAGAAAGTGATGTAAGTTTACATGATACACACGCTTTTGGAGCTCGATATAACGTAGCTCGAAAGATAAATTCATGTGGACATGGGAACAAAGTGGACAATATATGTCATTTGGGTTGTGGCATGTTAGTCCATCAAATATCAATAAATTTTGATTTTGATATTTGTGATTTCCGATTAAACATAGTTAACCTGCATGTAATTGATACGCACATTTTTAATCCTTACGAGTTTGTATTTTCACAAATTTAACGTACTATTAAATGGTAAACCATTTAATTAATTATGAATGTTCTATTTATTGGTCTTATATATGATGTAAGGTTGAAAATTGATATGAAATGAAAATAATATTTATTAGAGAAAAAAAAGTGGAATTTGAAAAATAACTTATTTGATAATTAAAAGGATTGGACGATTGGTGCTAATTATCATGGGCCCAATAAATTGGGCTTTGAATTGTAAGGGGAATTCTTATCGGTCCAATAACCTAAGTAGGCAAGTCGACGGCCCTCTAAGTAGATAGTAACGACATGAATTGTGGCGAAATATAGTTGAGATCCTTTTACCCTTAACCAGAAGTTTTAGATTTGAGCCCGTAGAAATGGAAAAAAGTCTTGTCGAGAGCGTCACCCCAGAAAAAAAGTCATGCAATACATGAATTTGAATATAGTCGAGTTACAATATGAGTACAGAACATCGATGGAAACCATAATAAATGAAACGTTCATTATCGTTGCGAAAAAAAGTTACAATATGAATACCGAACATGAAACATTCATTTCCGTCGGGAAAAAAAGTAATGTTGATGCCCAGGATCGAACTGGGGACCTTCAGTGTGTAAGACTGACGTGATAACCACTACACCACACCAACTTCATGTCACTAAAATTTCAACTTTATTTATTTAGTCTTAAGTAACAAGAAAAAGAAATAAAATTGTACTACATTATAATGTTTAATTAAATGTAAATAAAAGAAAAAGTATCATAAATATGTTGCAATTTCTGAGGATCATATATTCATATTATTAAAATGTTAACTTATTGCATAATTTTGTTCTTTGGGTGAAAAATTATATTTTTCTCTTTTCTTCTTCCAAAAAATTTATGATATATTCAAAGTCAAGGAGATCAAATAAAATCAATTAAATTATGAGTAAGGAAGTGATCGAATTAATTTAAGGATTGATTTAATATCGAATTTCAGATCTTTATAAATTATGACTAAAGATAATGAAGACTATCGATCAAGAAGTGACGTTTCGTAATTAACTAGCTAGATTTGAATTTTCTCTATATTATTTATTTTCGTCGTTTTTCTCACCCTCCAAAATTATTATATTCAACTAGCTAGAATAATTAAATCGTGACACCCATAAATGTCAAAATAACTTACGCATTCTTTTATTTTCTCAAATCACAATTTTACAATATTAACGTGACAAACTTCTCAATTTTAAATATAAAGTGACAACAATTAGATATTACATGCAATAATTGGCAAAACATAAATAATAAATGCTGAATAAAATATATTAAAACCTTAATCCAGATCCTTCAAACTTTTGTTCAATAATATGATTGAGTTTCTCATTCATTTTTATAGTGAAGTAATATATTCTTCCAATCTCCAACTTTCCCTTTAAGAAAGAACGCTTTATTTTCCTCTCCAGATGATAATTTTCCGTTTGAATTCACCTTCAAATTGCTCAAATTTTCAAAGCTACACATTCTTAATATTTCATCTACCACTCCACAATTTTCTTCCTTTATGAAAAATGGACATTCCAAAAATTCAGTCAAACGTTTAATCTGAATTTTTGGTTGCTCTTTAATTTCTTCATACATCAAAAAAATTACTTTGTTTGATTTTTCTATACTTGCTTTCCTATAATCTAACACGTGATTTCAAAACGGATCATAAAGGCTCACACCATTGCAAAAAAGATCAAGTGTCTCTGGAATTCCTACATAAGTAAACAGTTTGGTATTTTAATCTTGGATAGATTTTGGCAATGAAGCAAAGGGCAAATGAGTTGACAAGAGTCTAGGTGTGGTGAAGGATGAGAAATTAGGGACTTATCCATTAATAGAGTGTAAGTTTGAAGTATGGCAACTAAAGGGAATTTCTTGTGGCCATGCACTTACAACAATTCATTATAAGGATTGGGTTGTTGAGTCTTTTGTTGATCACTGGTATAAGAAGGAAACATACTTGGAAATACTGATAGGGTGTTACATAGTGCTACATTGTCAAGTTCAACTCCTACCAATATTGATCTTGGTTACAAACCCAATGGACTAAGGTGGAAGGGAAGAGTTGTAGTTACTTAAAAGCAGCTACGAGAGGAGAGTTACAGAAGCACTCAAGGCACTCATGCCACACGAAGCACTCAAGTCACTCAAGGCACACAGTGATCAACAAAAGACTCAACAACCCAATCTTTATAATGAATTGTACTTGTAAGTGCATGGCCACAAGGAATTCCCTTTAGTTGCCATGACCTACAACTACACACCTTCTTTTTTTAGGTCAACAACATGTTTATATGGTGGGTGGATCATGAATCTCAAAGCCAAGATCACTATTAAATTTTACCTCACAATTATCTGTAATTTCATATTTTTTTTAAAGAATATCCATAGCCATTGGTGATACAT
This sequence comes from Solanum chiquidenum, assembly GCA_029582725.1. Classification (NCBI taxonomy): domain Eukaryota; kingdom Viridiplantae; phylum Streptophyta; class Magnoliopsida; order Solanales; family Solanaceae; genus Solanum; species Solanum chiquidenum. The sequence goes on along the minus strand of JAJOOS010011669.1, from coordinate 10,353 downwards.
CAGTAATCCATTTTTCTGAAAATTCTCTCATTTGATTCATTCTTTTCGTAACTTTGATTCTTATTTCCTCTAGCATAGTGATTATTGATTTGAACCTAGCACCTAAAATTCAACTGTTGAAAGTCTCACACATGTTATTCTCAACCACATCACACTTGCTATGTTCTTTAAAATATGTCATACACCATGCTTCTTTGTTATACTTTAACAAAGCTTCTACAATGCCTTCTCCTAACTCACTCAAGTCATCAAGTTTGGACTGTAAAACACTACAAGAAAAGTGTGTATTACTTGGAGATTTTTCTAGGGATTGTATATGAAAATTCGCAGGAAACTACCTGCCAAAAAGAATCCGATGGTAAAACCTTCCTAGGTAATTATTTCCTACGAATTTCAAAATCCCCAAGTAATTTACATAGAGATTTATATTTCACATGTAAATTGCTTGCGAATTTTCTTGCAAAAATCACTTTAAAATTTGATATTTTTTTGGTAAAAATTAACAAAATAGGAATTTTCTGACTATTTTTTTCGTAAGTAAAGCCGCATGAAGACATTCTAATAATTTTTTAAGAAATTTCTTGTAAGCAAATATTAATTATTATCTCATATTAATTATTTAATTTATTAAAACCCATACACATATACACCACCTCTTCTTCTTGAATATTTGTATTTAATCCAATTTTCCACATATACACCTCTTCTTGATTACTTGTATTTAATACAATTTTCCACCTATATTAAATGCACTACTTAATCCCAACCCACAACCCAATGCCCAACCTATACTAATTGCTACATTCTCACAATAATCTAAGTCATAACATTATATATGAAAAATTCTTAGTGTATTCCGTCGATGTGGTACAACTAGTACTAATGTCATTACACTAATTTTTAGTGTTTTTTTCTGATTTGATTAATTTTTAAAGCTAAATTAAATTAAATTAATTGAGTATTATAATATGATTTAAATATTTATAAATTACACAAAAAAGAACTATAAAGTCATCTCATATTAATATGGTAGCGAAATATATATTGAATATTGGCTAAAGTTCATGTGATTTAACTCTTAAAAAATGAAACATGGAAATTATTTATATATTTAAAATAAATCACTACCACAAAACAAATCATGAAAATTTTATGTTTATGAGATAATATCCATAACTAAGCATATTAAACGTAGACAAAATTTCAATTATACAAACGAAGTTCTTATAAATAAATAATTAAAAATATAAATATATTTATAGCTTTAATGTGGAAGGAAGTTATAATCAATAATTGATAGTATATATTGTTAGGTATGTGCGGTATTTATAATATAAATTTATCTTTTAATAATTATACTTAATTATATATTGAGAAACAAATATTATAGAGAAAATTTATCATTTTTAATATCGGTAAAAAATAATATATCAATTGAATATACAAATAAAAATATTTATTTTTCATTTTATATAATTCTATTAACGAGGGGGTAATTAAACTTCACATTAATAAGGTATATCTTCGATTTTAACATTTTCCTATTAAAATTACTTTTACTAATGTTATTTTAATGTTCTTTTATGTAATTTGTAAATTTTTCAAGTCACGAAATTTCTACGTAAATTCTCAAAAAATAATTTTCAGGTAAATTTGTATCAAAAAATCCTAAATATTTTCCCAGGTAATAAAATTCTTAGGCAATTCCAAATATAAATTCCCAGAAAAGTTCGCAACAAATTAATCCCCGAATAATTTTCCAAGTAGTAAAATCCCTAGGTCAATCCCCAAATATAAATTCCCAGCAAATTTCACAGCAATTAATCCCCAAATAATTTTCCAAGTAATAAAATTTTTAGATAAATTCCCAAATATAAATCCCCAACAAATTTCACAGTAACTAATCCCCAAATAATATCCCAAGTAATAAAATCCCTAGATAAATTTTCACCAAAATATCTCCAGTAAAATATGTAGGATGGATTACCTGGGAATTTTTCTATGGAATAAAAAAATGATTTTAAAATATTTTTTTGATTTATGTACATGTGGATTTAGCTAGAGATAATGTACTTACAATTACTTTTCCCCAGGTAATATCGCAAGTTCATGTTTGGCGCAAAATGGCGCCAAATTTACCTGCGGAATTTGTTGGGAATTTATATTTCGTAGGTAATTTATTCTAATATTGAGGAATTTAAAACTTTTGCAAGAAAATCGAATGAAATAGTTGCGAAAATTTTTCCTAGGAAAAATCTCCATGTAATTCACAGTTTTCTTGTAGTGAAAGTACCTCAAATGATGCCCTGAAAACCTCCTAGAATTTTCTTCTCCTTTCTTCACCCCTCCAGTCTTTCTTCCAGTTTGCCCATATATGCCTAGCACACCATCTAATTTCAGTATTTGGCAATACATCAATAAGTGCAAGATGAAGACCCTGTCAAACAAAGAACATTTGACATACAACAGTGTTAAATATCAATTACTCTAGAAATTAAAGAATAAATTTAACAAATAATATAGTAATACCTTCTGCATATCAGACATCACTGTTAGTCCTTCACCTTCTGTAAGCTCCAAATCATGTTTGATGCACTTGACAATTCCGTTTAATTATCACTTGAACAAACTTTTTGAACATCTATTTAACCCATCTTTTGAAGAACACGAGTGATGATTTTTTAAAAAAAATTACATAAGTGTTCGAATTTCTTCAAAGTTCCTAGAGACTCATTCAAACTATCTATGTAAGTTCTGAATCATTATTTGGATCTATAAGAACTTTCAAACCTCTATTTCAAGTCCGTTTACTTCAAATGTTATTTTTAATTTAAATAAAATTGTCCTAACATCTAGTTTTTCGTTTTCTTCTCTGGTACGCATTTGGATGCTTCGAGACTCATGTCACCCGATCCCACAAGTCAAAATTCATATTTTAAACCCATAATAAGTGTCAAAACGGTTATCGAATGGATCGTTACAATCCGTTCTTTAATTTGTGCTTTCTCTAAACGTGAGTATATGTATAGAGTATTGTGCCCTTTTTGTCCATGACAAAATAAAGTAATATGAATTTAATACATAATTTGTAATGATTAATGAACATCTAAAACAGTACCATTATATTACTAGTAGAATTTTTGTGATATATATGTTCTTGTTACATTAATCTCAAATACATATACTCCAATATTATTTTTCAAAACAAATAAAATAACCCCTAATTAAATGTATGAAAATTTCAGTCCAGATTTTTGAAACTTTTGTTCAATGATATAATTGAGTTTTTCACTCATCTCTGTAGTAAAATAATTCTTCCAATCTCCAATTTCTCCGCTACGAAAGAAAGCTTTATTTTCCTCTCCAGTTGACAACTTTCCGGTTGTATTCACCTCCAAATTGCTCAAATTCTTAAAGCTACACATTCTCAATACTTCGTCTGCAACTCCACAATTTTCTTCCTGTATAGAAAATGGACATTCCAAAAATTCAGCTAAGCGTTTAAGATGCATTTTTGGTTGTTCTTTAATTTCTTCATACATCAAGAAAAGTATTTTGTTAGGATTTTCTATGCTTTGTTTCCAATAATCTAACACGTGATCCCAAAATGGACCATAAACGCTTATCCCCTTACAAAAAAGATCAAACATTTCTTCAATGGAATTGGTATTATCTTTGTGATGAAGTATTAAGTTGTTTGCAAAATGCCACATAGAAATGAAAGTGTCCTTAGGATTCCTACATAAGTAAACAAGTTTGGTTTTTGAATCTTGGACAGATTTTGGTAATGAAGCAAAGGGCAAATGAGTTGACAAGAGTCTAGGTGTGGTGAAGGATGAGAAATCAGGGACTTGTCCATCAACATAGAGTGTAAGTTCCAAGAATGGAACAAGATCATGAGGGTTCTTGATAAGTAAAGGGTGATTTTGTTCAAAAATAGGATGTTTTACTCGATTCACTAAACCAAATAAAAGTGCTTTTAGCCAAGTGGTTCCTGATTTAGGAGTTGTAACAAGGATAATATCACTATCTTGAGCTTGAAATTGTTGTTGACAAGCAATCACACCTTGAATGATTCTTGGTATTGCCCAAAAACCTTGGTAATTGTAGCTATGTGATGTAAGCCATCCTCTTTCTTTTGGTAGAGTTAAGAGCAATTTCTTTTGGGGAGAAGTTTGAGATTTTGACATGTTTTAAAGTGTATAGAGGAGTGTTTGTTTAGTTTGTAGGTTGAAGATTTACTCATATATATTACTATTATATATAAGAGGCTAGGGAAATAATTGTTCGTCAACATTCTGCTTTTTTATCTAGGGACAATATAGATATTTTCTTTATTAACAGTTGTTCGTCAACATGTCTGTTTCCCTAGTCATGGGCAATATGAGTATTTTCTTTATTATTATACCCAGCTTCTTTACGGTTGTTAAATCCTATCATTTGACATAAAAAATCGTTTATATTTTCTTTTTTTAACATGCCTGAACCCCACCTTAGCAATTCCATTCCTTTCTTTTATTTCTTGCCTCACAAATGTTAATTACTCAATTTTTAAATTGTATATTATAAAAATGTTACCTACTTAAATTTGTTCAAATTTTGTTGTTGTCCTCTCTATTTTAATTTATTTATCTTACTTTTTTTAAATTAATCGTATATTCAAAGATTACATTGAAGATAATATAAATTATTACTATAATTAACAACTTAAAATATTTTATTATAAATTTGAAAATTACATAACATACGCTATAAATTACAATAATTAACCTCTTAAATATTTATACTATATAATAAGAGTCTTACTTTATATTCAAAGATTACGTTGAAGATACTATAAATAATTATGAGTAACAAAACTTAAAATATTTTATTGTAAATTTGAAAATTACATAACATACGTTATAAATTATAATAATTAACAATTTAAAATATTTATACTATCTAATAAGAGTCTTACTTTCTTTTTTAATTAATCGTATATTCAAAGATTACGTTGAAGATACTATAAATAATTATAATTAACAACTTAAAATATTTTATTGTAAATTTGAAAATTACGTAACATACGCTATAAATTACAATAATTAACAACTTAAAAATATTTATAGTATCTAATAAAAGGCTACAAAACACTACTCTTAAACATACGAGATATGTTTAAAAATTCTATAAATCACAATAATTAACAACTTAAAATATTCTATTATAACTAAAATGACGTTAAAGTATTATAAATCACATTAATTAACAACTTAAAATATTTTTTAAAAAGATAGAAAAAAATTAGTTGACTCTTAAAATTCTATCGGTGACACATGAATTTAAATAGATGGAACAATATGTATTATTGAAAGTTACGTAAACCATACTATAATTAACAACTGAAAATACTTAAAAGAACATATAAGAAATTTGGTGGACTCTCCTAATTCCGTATGTGTAATATAAATTGAAACAAAAGGAGTAACATATATTATTCGAAAATGACGAATTTTTTTTACAAATCATAACAAATTAACAACTTAAAATATTTTTAAAAAAGCATACCAAAAAATTAATTGACTCTCCAAATTTCATAAGTATCACAATTGAGATTAAAAATTAACATATATTACGTTTGTATTGTCACGGACATCTAATATCTAGTATATATATATAGAGCTAAATCACCAGCCATGTGATAGCAATAATTGAATATATATAGAGCTAAATCACCAGCCATGTGATAGCAATAATTGAATATATATATATTATATAGAGCTAAATCACCAACCATGTGATAGCAATAATTGAGCGAGCTTGAGTCCAATCCTAGGGCTTGTCTGACTTTATAATTCTTATCATTTCAGAAATAAAAATAGCCTCTCAAGGATTAAGATTGCATCTTGGTCAAATATAATACTAACACATTTGAGAATAATTGAAAGTTTGTGAAGGTCAAAAATAAAAATACCGAATGTTATAAATATAACTTTTTAATTTACTATTAAAATTATCAATTAACCCGTTAAAAAAAAAACTCAAACCATTAAGAATTGATAATCCAATAATAATAAAAAAAAACCTTTAAACCAATAACTTTTTTATTTATTTAAATTATCGGTTTTTGTTCGATTTTGAATCGCTCTGATTAAAAAGGTGTTCGCAACCACCATTTAGCATTTAAGCGCTAACTTGTTCATAAATATAAATAAATATATATCCATTTTAAATTTTACAACTCCAACTAATAAATTAACTACCCATAAAAAAAATTAAATGCAATATATATATATATATTGGTTGATGTTTGATACAAGATGATTTGTACTCATCATTATCTTAATTTATTTAGGGTCAATTTAGTAATTTGATAAAATGCATTATTGTTTCACTAATCCTTCAAGATATGCCTTTTGCAATCATTTGAAAAAAAGAATTAAAAAGGAAATGGAAGGAGAAATACCAATAAGTTATTTAATTTATTATACCTTATTTTATAAAGTAGAAAAAATAGCAAGAACGACTTTTTCAAACTTGAAATTCATCTTAAAAAAATAAAATAAAAACTTCAAAAAATCAATTTGATATATAATTAAATGGTGTTTCGAAATTTCTTTGTTGAATAGAAGTGGAAAAAATTGTATGGACAAACATAAGCATAGTAAAAAAATATATATGATGATTTGATAGAAAGTGTTTTCTTCCGAATAAAGCTCTACACATCTCTTATCAAAATTAATCAATTTCAATACGGATACTAGACACTCTCAAAATCGAAAAGGAAAACGATCGTACTTTGAAAAATACCGTTTGCGACCAAATAAAGATATATGATTTTATACATATTTTTTCAACAATTTAATTTGTGAACATAATTATTGTATCAGTACTACAATAAAACTCTTGTAGTATGTTCTTATTACAATATTAATCTCAAATACAACTACTTCAACTCAATATCGACTTTTAAAACAAATAATTGCATTCAATTGAAGTATAGAATCTCAATGTCTAATCAAATATATGAAAACTTCATTCCACATTCTTGAAACTTTTGTTCAATAATATGATTGAGTTTCTCACTCATTTCTATGGTAAAATAGTTCGTCCAATCTCCAACTTCTCCTTTACGAAAGAACACTTTATTTTCTGCTCCAGTTGATAATTTCTCATTTGTATTCACCTCCAAGTTGCTCAAATTCTCAAAGCTACACATTCTTAATATTTCATCCATCACTCCACAATTTTCTTTCCCTATGGAAAATGGACATTCCAAAAATTCAGCCAAGCGTTTAAGCTGAAGTTTGTGCTGTACTTTAATTTCTTTATACATCAAGAAAAGTACTTTGTTAGGATTTTCTATACTTTATTTCCAATAATCCAATACGTGATTCCAAAACGGACCATAAGGGCTCTCCCCCTTGCAAAAAGATTCAAATATTTCTTCAATGGGATGGATATCTTTGTGATGAAGTCTTAAATTGTTTGTAAAATGCCACATAGAAATAAAAGTGTCCTTAGAATTCCTACACAAGTAAACAAGTTTGGTTTTTGAATCTTGGATAGATTTTGGCAATGAAGCAAATGGCATATGAGTTGACAAGAGTCTAGGTGAAGTGAAGGATGCAAAATTAGGGACAAGACCATCAACATAGAGTCTAATTTCCAAGAATGGAATAAGATCATGAGGGTTCTTAACAAGTAAAGGGTGATTTTGTTCAAAAGTAGAATATTTTACTCGATTTACTAACCAAATAAAAGTGTTTTTAGCCAAGTGGTTCCTGATTTTGAAGTTGTAACAAGAATGATATCACTATCTTGAGCTTGAAATTGTTGTTGACAAGCAATCACACCTTGATCGATTCTTGGTATTGCCCAAAAACCTTGGTAATTGTAGCTATGTGATGTAAGTCATCCTCTTTCTTTTGGTAGAGTTAAGAGCAATTTCTTACACTCATCACTAAGTTCATCCTCGAAAAACTTTACTATGAGAGAGGTACAACTTGTATGAAAAATTGTAATATGGTAGAGGCACAACAAACAAAAGTTGTGTGAGGCTCCATAAATTCCTTGACACTTGGATATAGTGGGCCCATTCTTTGATTTTAAATCTCTAAACATTAGGAAGAAAGAGAAAATATGATTTAAAATTGACATGACCCAATAAAATTATACGAAATAATACAAATAAAGTGAATTATGGGGTCCACTATTCTTTAAGTTCATTGTATCCCAAAATAAAAATATAAATCCGGACATCATTCTTCTTCAACTTCAAACATTTTTCTTCTATTTTTTCTTTTAAATTAAATTTTTTATCAAAATTATATCTCTCAATATTAGGAATTGTCAAAAAAAAATTAAAATTGCTGAAATATTTTTGTCAGAAAATTTGAATTGTTAAGTACAAATATAATTAAATTTATATATATTCAAAATGGTTTTTGTAAAAAATATTCGAAATAATGTTCATGTTTGAATGTACTTTAATACAATATTAAAAGTGAAAATTGAGTTTAAAATATATTATTTTTAAAAAGTAAATAATTTTTATGTTTAAATTGATCCTAAAAGTAGAAGTTAAAAAGAAATGAATTAGGAAGATGAAAATTTTATTAAGTAATTATTTAATCATAAAAAAATATTTTTATTTATATTATAAAATTGAAGGAGAAATTAAATGGTTTTCAAATAATTATTTTTTTTTTAGAAAAAAAAACTGACAAAAAAGAAGAAGAAGAGAAGACCATGAAAGAGAAACAAAAGCAAAAAATAAAAATAAAAAATGGGTTCCATAAATCAGAATATAATTGTAATAAAAAATACCCTCACACAACTAATATAAGTAGTACCTCTCCCATAGTAAAATTTTTCGTTGGAGAAGTATTTCGTTTAATTTATAGCTAAATCAGCAGCCATGTGATAGCAATAATTGAATATACATAGAGCTAAATCAGCAGCCATGTGATAGCAATAATTGAATATACATAGAGCTAAATCGAGTTCGAAACCTAAATAAGCCATAAAAATATAAAAGTGATCAAAATAAGTCACTATTCTAGTAAGTAATTAAAATAGGTTTAGTGGAAGAAAAAAATTTCATTTTATGCAATATTTCAAACGTTTTCCGTTAGTCTCATAACGTTTATATTTTAATACATAACGGAGCTATTTTTTACACCTTGTAAAAACAGAACTATTTCTTACACTTTGTAAAGTGGAGTTTTTCTTACACTTTATAAAGTGGAAGAAAAATTTTTGTTTTACAAAAAGGGATATTTTTCACGTTTTGCATTAAATTGTATCTCTTTATGAAGCTTTTGCAGCTATTGTCATACAATTATATTGATTTGACATATCATAAAAATGTAAAAAAATATTACATTATGTATTTTTATTTTTTTATTCTGAAAACTCCTTCAATCTCTATTTAAGGAAGTTCAAACATAGCACCTTCAACATCTTTAGTCTTCTATTTTTCTTCATTTCAATCACAAAAAGAAATGTCTTCTAAACCAAAAGTTGGAGTTTCGATTTATTGGAATGGCGAAATTATAAATGAAGGAAATACTGTTTATTATAATTATCCTCCCAAACACAATGCTAAATATTCAATTAATGTCCGATATCATAAATTTCTTTCATCAATTTATAAAAGAATGAGTATAAATAGTACTGATTATAATTTGATTATAGTCGAAAAATACCCTACTTCATTTTTATCACAAGGACAAGTAAATTTTGGAGAGTGGATTATCTATAATGACGAATCGTTGACAGACTTTTGAGGGTTCCAAATGACTACATAGATCAAATCAAGTTAATAATACTTGAAATTTATGTTAGAAAGGAGCCTAAAACTAGTCAACAACGTTCTACTTTATCGGTCGATGTCCATCCCTGATTAGAAAATCGTAAAAGTGTTGATGTATTTCTGATAACTCAATCTACTGATTTTCCTAACATGACTCATTATCAAAATATTATGACATATCATAAATTGTATCTCGTGGTGGAGTTTTCAGAATAAAAAAATAAAAATACATAATGTAATAATTTTTTCCATTTTTATGATATGTCAAATCAATTTAATTGTAAGACAAACACTGCAAAAGCTTCATAAAGAGAAACAATTTAATGCAAAACGTGAAAAATATTTCTCTTTGTAAAACAAATTTTTTTCTTCCACTTATAAAGTGTAAGAAAAACTTACACTTTACAAAGTGTCACACCCCAAAACCCGATGTGATGGCACGTGCCCAAATCCCACCAGACACGTCAGCCTAACACCCAAAAACCCGATGATACAGAATTTATAAAACAAGAATAAGATAGAAAGATAAGCGGAAGTCTTTAAATAAACTCAAC
>JAJOOS010011668.1:0-13148 GCA_029582725.1 Solanum chiquidenum | reverse complement strand
TCATTCCATAGCAAACCCTCCTTCTCTCCCCCCCCCCCCCTCCCACACCCCCTCAAACCCACCATTAAAAACCCTCAAATTTTCTTCTTCCATTAGTACACACTCATCAAGAATCAACACAAATGTCTTCTTTAAAATTTCAACCAAACGATGACATACTTGATTTTGTAATCAAGAAAGCAAATGGACTAAAAGGCTTAGTAGACACAAACCTTGAAATTATCCCAAATCAATGCATTCAACCAAAAGAACAAAGACTAGACAAGTCCCAAATTGGCAATTAAGAATCAATCCCAACAATTGATTTATCAAATTTTGATGATTTAAATGTTGAAAAATCAATTCAAGAAGCAACAAGCAAGTGGGGTTTCTTCCAAATAATCAATCATGGGATCCCAATTGAAGTTCTTGAAGATTTGAAGGATGCGGCACACAAATTCTTTGAATTGCCAGTTGAAGAAAAAGTTAAGTATCATAAAGAAAAAGTTAGTCCTGGTGAATCTGTGTTGATGTTTTGGAGTTCTATTAGTGAGAAAGATGAGAAAGTTTTGGAGTGGAGGGATAGTATAAGACATGGTTGTAATCCACAAAATGATAGCAATCTTTGGTCTCCTCAAACAAGGTAACTTTTTGGGGTTTTCTACTCTGTCTAATCAATAGGTCAAAGGTTTTCAAGTAGTATTACTTTTTGGGAGGTGTTTGCATTTCTGAACTATCACCAACTATTTATCAAAACATATTTAAAAACTAATTAGATTAAGTGGTTGAATACAAAATTATCTCAAAATTTTATAATGGTGTCTATAACTTAATTAAAAAAGTATATTGTTATCCAGTATAATCTCACAAGTAGAGTATGGAGAGGATGGGATATACATAGATTTTACTTTGTCTTAGCAGCATAAGGAGGTTGTTTTTTTATAGACTCTCGAAACATTCTTAGTGAAATACTTAACTTTGACATTGAATCTTGAACGTTATTAGCAAAAAAATTGATCTTCCCATTAAACTTTGAATGCTCTTAGAAAAATTCCTGACTTTGTTATTGATTTATAGGAACCAAGTTTTGGAGTATCAAGAAACAACCTCACCAATTTTCAAATTGCTATTTCTAGAAGATATATTTTATGATAATGATATTTGATTAAACATAAAAGATAAAAAATAAAATTTGAAACATCAAATAAAAAATCAATATAAGAATTTTATTTTGGTCATTAATATATCATCCACATACCCCACCCCCACTCTCTTCAAATAATAGAAGAAGGAATGATTTTTTAAAATCATTCAATATATGATATTCATATTGAGTCAAACAAAAATTGAATTTGTGTCGAAAAGTCTTACATTGAGAAGTAAAACAATCTCTAATAAAAATAATATTGTATTTAAGAAAATTTGAATTCAAGAGATTTGATTAAAAAATGAAAAATGTTACCACTTCACCATGATCCCTCGTTGCTAGATGAAGGAATGATTCAATCTTCCATCATTTCATAGCCAACCTCCCACCCCCTCCTTCCCTCACCCCCATATACACCCCTCTCAAACCCACCATTAAAACAATCCCAAATTTTCTTCTTTCACTAGTACACACTCATCAAGATTCAAGACAAATGTCTTCATCAAAATTTGAACCAAAAGAAAGCGAATGGACTAAAAGGCCTAGCAGACACAAATCTTGAAGTTATACCAAATCAATGCATTCAACCAAAAGAACAAAGACTATACAAATCTCAAATTGATAACCAAGAATCAATTCCCACAATTGATATATCAAATTTTGATGATTTAAGTGTTGAAAAATCTATTCAAGAAGCCGCAAGCAAGTGGGGTTTCTTTCAAATCATCAATCATAGCATCCCAATTGAAGTTCTTGATGATTTAATGGAAGCAGGACACAAGTTCTTTGAATTGCCAGTTGAAGAAAAAGTTAAGTATAATAAAGAGAGGTATAGTGCTGGTGAATCTGTGTTGATGTTTTGGAGTGTTATTGATGAGAAAGATGAGAAAGTTTTGGAGTGGAGGGATAGTATAAGACATGGTTATAATCCACATATTGATAGAAATCTTTCGCCTCCTCAAACAAGGTAACTTTTTGGGGGGTTTTCTTGTCTGTGTAATATATAGGTCACGGGTTTTCAAGTATTACTTTTTGGGAGTTTCATATCTTTACTATAAGATGTTTGCATTTTTGAACTATCACCAGCTATTTATCAAAACACATTTAAAAACGGACTAGATCAAGTGTTTGAACACAGTGCGTCACAACTTAATTTGCCCATAGAATTTTGTCCAAATGGCAAAGTAATTTTGAGGTGTGTTTCGATAATTAGTTGAGGATAGTCCATATAGGAAAGGAAACTCGTGAAAACATGATACTTCAGATGTGTTTTTATCATTATCTCAAGATTTTAAGGTGTATATATATCTTTTTTTTACGATTATAGATTCAGTATAATCTCACAAGTAAAATATGGAGAGGGTAGGATATGCATAGACTTTACCTCTGTCTTTGCTAAATAAAGATATTTTTTTATAGACTCTCGAAACATTCGTAGTGAAATTCCTGACTTTGACATTGAATCTTGAACATTATTAGTAAAATTCTTAACCTTGCCATTAATTCATGAACGCTCTTAGCGAAATTCCTGAATTTGATACTGATTTATAGGAACCAAGTCTTGGAATATCAAAAGTGGGCAATACCACTTGTTAAGAAATTGCTTGAGGTGATATTGAAGGGTCTCGATGTCAATGAAATTGATGAATCTTTAGAACCTCTCTTGATGGGAACTATGGCAATCAACATAAACTACTATCCACCATGCCCAAATCCAAGTATCGCCATTGGTATTCGTCGACACTGCGACGTGTCCTTCATCACTCTGCTCCTCCAAGATGACACAGGAGGCCTATATGTCCAAGGGACTAAAGGCGATAACTGGATCCACGTAAATCCTATCAAAGGTGCCTTAGCGGTTAACATAGGTAACTCGTTGCAGATCATGAGCAACGATCGATACAAGAGTATTGAGCACTGTGTAGCAGTTGATTCTAGTCGGGCTCAAATATCTGTACCGCTATTTGTGAATCCTAGCCCTGACAGTGTCATTGGTCCATTTCCACAAATGCTGAAAGATGGAGAAAAACCAGTGTACAAACATGTTTTGTACTCTGATTATTGGGATCAATACTTCAGTAAGAGGCCTTCTGGTAAAGAATCACTAGATTTTGCTAAAATTTGATGCTATAATTTACAAAATTTATTTTATGTAAATGTTATTGTATTTTCAAATCCGTTATTATGCAATAAAAAAATGTTATTTTATGCAATCATCGATTTGGTGTAATAGTGCTACTCTTTTTTCTCTGCTTCTTTTTCGTTTTCGATATCCACTTTGAATAAGTACTCCATATCATAATTATTTTCATTTCCTGTGCTCAGATTATGGAAGGAAAAACCTATTTTATTTCACCATAATGAAAATTGGATATTGACTCTCTTTAGAATACTCATATTTCTCGACAAGTGGGTAACACATTATTGTTAAATGGCAGTAACTGAAAACAAATCTCAATATCCTTCCCCACCCTTGGATTCCTGCCTCAATGTTGCCGGGGGTGAGGAGGGGGGGGGGGTCACAAAACGAATAAAACGATTCAAAATGAAAAAAAAAAAATGAAAAAAAAAGGCCAAAGCAATTTTCAAAATGAAAAAAAGAAGAATGCCAAATCAATATTTTTACTGATTTTTTTTAACTCTATACTTCATCCGTCCACTTTTAATTATCATGTTACACTTTTTGAAAGTTGATTTGATTAATTTTCAAAGTGAAATTAAATTACATTAATTCGATATTTTAAACAAAAAAAATTAGATATTCAAAACTATACGAAAAGTAGTACAAATTGCAATTTTTTGCATATCAATATGATTTAAAAATACACCATAAAATGTGAGTCAAAGTATTTATCGTTTGACTCTAAAAAAGGAAACAACGACAATTAAAATTGAACGGAAGCAATAATAAATATGGGAATGAGAGGAGCTTCGGGTAAAGCGGTTACTTTGGTAATTTCGCACATTATGTGCCAATTATATTTCTCCTTGTAATGTTAAATTGCAGCTTCATTAAAAATAGATGTTTCACCTATTTTAAAATTTTAAAATATTATTTTATATAGTTACTTAACACTAAGAACATCATGAGATAAAAGTAATAAAATTTATTTATTTATTTATTATTTATCTTGCCCATCTTTATGATTTAATAATTATATTTTACCCTTTTAACGAAACGTGGTGAAACTCTTAGGGGTCGTTTCGTTTAATATAAATTATGTTGGGATTAGTTATACTGTGATTATTTCTTATTGATTGTTTGGTTTGTTGTACTAAAAATAATAACCATTACATAATTTTTAAAATAAGTGGTTTGATTACAAAAATACCCTCTGATTTAATTTTTTTTTTATATATTTTTTGGTAAAATTTTAGTTAAAACCAAATTACCTACTCAATCCATCCAAGATAGAAAATCCACTAGTAACCCATTTTTTCTTTTCTTCCTTACCCTCTTCAGTCTTTTACATATGAGAAATCAAGATTGGTTGAAAATAGAGCACGAAGAAAATTAGATGAATATTTTGATTATATATGCTACACTTCTTTTTCTGATGCTTTGTTGTTGTGTGAAATTCTCATCTCAACCAGGAAATTGCTGCCAATGCAAAAGATCCTGAAACTGAAGGGTAGTTTTATCATTTAATAAATTTATCCCATCACAAATTGTGATGAAATTATTATACCACTCTTTTGGAGGGATAACTTATCCTGGTACTATTTATTAATCCCAGGATAAGTTATTCCAAACTTCTTAACCAAACACTGAATTAAGTGTCACTAAATATTTATCTCGGGACTATTTGTGTTTATCCTTCACACCTAACGAACCCTTAGGATATTGTTTGGAGTCTGAAGTACCTCAACTAGTCTATGAATTAATAGTCATGTAGGCAGCACATCGCCCTCTTAAACATCAACATAACTTCGTAGGCAGCACATAGCCTATTTAGGCATCAATATAGCTCCGTAGGTAGCATATAGCCCTCTTAGGCAACACTATAGCCATGTAGGTAGGAATTTATTTTTAAAATATTAAAGCTAACAACCCTTGTAAAATGTACCTACAAATGATAAGAGAAATTGCAGTTTTGCACACCTTTAAAATACTAAATTTCTTTATTCATCATAAAGGGTAATGTTTATCCACGTAGATTATAATTATGGAAAGAGGAAGAGTTGAGTAATTTTGATATATATTTTTGGAATTAGTAATTTAAGCTAAAATGTTGCGTAAATCTATAGTAAAATACACATGAAGCCTTAATACATACATTTTTTTTGGTTAAATATACATACATTATTATATCATAGCTAAAAATAATTCATAATATTAAAATATATGGGAAGACAATAGAAAATATCTATCTATATCTATTTATGTATTCCCTAACTTGAATATTAAATTATAATAATATCCTCATATCTTCTACGTATATTTTATATTATATAATACTTATTTATTTATATTAAAAGGTGAAACATAGGGGCCTAGGGGGAGAAAATGATCAAAATGGTCCTTAATGTATTGAGGCTGCTTTATTTTGGTCTTTAATATATTTTAGGTGATTGAAATAGTCATTTATGTATAACAAAATGTATCCAATTTAGTCTTTTTACCCTAAACTTAACAATTTACCCCCCAAAACAGTTAAATATAACTGTGGGGCCCACATAACTTACAAAATCCACCTTTTTACCATCTTTATTAACTCAAAGAAAAAGTTTCATGAATTCTAAAACATCATTTTCTCTAACATCTAACCACACAATTACAAAATAATTATTGTAAAAAGGTTGAATGAAATGAATGGTCAAGATTTATCCAATATTTCATCGACCCATTTCTCATTTTGGCACTGATAAAGGGATTGAAGTGTCAGGGGCAAGTTTGGAAGATCACCCATACACTTGTGCACCTCCCCAAAACCAACTAGATCATTATAAACAGCTTCTGCAGTTGGTGAAGCAGATAATTCCCAAGTTTTAAGCACCTCTTCAATATTCTGTATAGCTGGATGTGATCTGCTTGGCAAACTGATGGATCTTTTATTGGATTTTGATGAAAAAATTGTCATCTTTTTCTCTCTTTGTTCCTTTCCTTTTATTTGACGATCCATTTCATTCAACCTTTTTACAATAATTATTTTGTAATTGTATGGTTAGATGTTAGAGAAAATGGTGTTTTAGAATTCACGAAACTCTTTCTTTGAGCTGATAAAAATTGTGGATTTTGTAAGTTATGTGGGCCCCACAGTTATATTTAACAGTTTTTGAGGATAAATTATTAAATTTAGGATAAAAGACTAAATTGAACACATTTTATCATATATAAATGACTATTTCAATCACGTAGAATATATTAAAGACGAAATAAAGCAACACAATACATCAAGGATCATTTTGATCGTTTTCTCTGCCTAGGGGTAACCATTATTACCAAATGCCAATACTAGCCATTCCCCACCTTGGGATTCGCACCTCAGACTTCAGTCATAGGGTAGGGTGGGGGACTGAACGATTATAACGTTTTCAAAATACCAAAGAAAATAATAAAGCAAGATATTTTATATAATCATTGAAGCCTCTAATTAAAGGGAAATAAAACAATAGTCACTTTTTCATAATTTGATTTATCAAACACTATGCAAATACTACAAAGAAAATTAAATTATACTATTTTTAACTGATAATTTTTATTGATATAATACACAAATTTCATCATTCATGCATATGGACATCAAGAAGCCACCTCACCAATTTTATGATGGTGAGTTTGATTAAATATAAAAGAAAAAATAATAATTTGAAACACTAAATAAAAAATCCCTTATCAATTCAAAAGTTTTGTTTAGGTCATTAATATCATCCATATACCTCCACCCCCACCCCACTCCCTTGAAATAATAGAACAAGGAATGTCTTTTTTTCTAATTCAATGTTCTATACTTATATTAGAGCCCAATAAAATTTAAATTTTCGCTGAAAAGTTTTTTATTTGAGGATAAGTGTTGTGGTTTCTTAACAAAAATGATTATGTATTCAAAGAAATTTAAATTCGAAACTTCTAATTAAGAATAAAAAATACTTACATCTTTCATCATTTCATACTCGACCCCCTTCTCCCTTCTCCCCTCGCCCTCCCACCCCCACACCCCTCAAAACCATAAAAACCCCAAATTTCCTTTTCCATTAGTATACACTTATCAGTAATCAGTATTCAACACAAGTGTCTTCTTCAAAATTTGAACTAAATGATGACATATTTTATTTTGTAATCAAGAAAGCAAATTAGAGCAAATTCTTTATAGTAAATTAGTAATAAAGTTATTCTGTGTCTTTCTTTTTATTTGTAATATTGTAAGTTTATTCTTTCATATGTGACATTATAATATTTTAAATTAAAAAATAAATGATGACATATTTGATTTTGTAATCAAGAAAATAAATGGACCAAAAGCAAATGATCATATGTGACATTATAATATTTTAAATTAAAAAATAAATGATGACATATTTGATTTTGTAATCAAGAAAATAAATGGACCAAAAGCAAATGATCTTTTTCTTTATAGTAATAATAATTTTATTATGTATCTTTCTTTTTGTTTGTAATATTGTAAGTTTATTCATATGACACTATAATAATTTTAAACTAGAAAGCTAGAATTTTTTAAAATAGGTTTTAGGATTTAAAAAAAAAAAAGAACCAAGTTTTTACTCATTAAATGGTCAATTATATGTTTTTGTCCAAACACAATTTCAATTTTTATATATCATTTTCAGGTTCAATTTCAAATTTTACTCCTCCTTTCAAATCTCACTAAACTCATGTTCAAATGCCTACTTAAATTACATTGTTACCATAAAAAATTCAATCATTATTCAGAAGTTTTGAACTTGGAACCACAAAAATATTTAAAATATTATTAAATTCAATATAAATTATTAATTTCATTTTCAAATTATTGATAATTTTATATATATGAAACATGGAACCTTTTGAATTAAAGAGGGAAGCACTCCCAATCATTAATATTTTTATGGGAAAAGGGTCAAAAATGCCCTTAAATTATATGAAAGGAACAAAAATGTCCTTTGTTTATAGTTTGGCTCAAAAATGCCCTTACCGTTAATACATTGGCTCAAAAATGCCCTTGCAGTCAATACTTTGGTCCATAAATGCCCCTATAGTTATAAAATGGGTCAAAAATGCCCTTTTCAGAATAAATATATTATATTTTTCTTTAAAAACACATCTTCTTCCTAATTAAAATATTATTAAAGAACACTATTCTTGTTTTCTTTCTTCTAAAATAACTTTAACAAATAAAATGTAGGAAATATTTTTTCTTCTTAATCTCATTTTATCAATTAAAATAGAATAACTTTATGTACCCTTTCGACAGATAATATATGTCATATATATAGGATCATAGTATATCCATCATTTATTTATATTTATATAACGATAAAAATAATGATAATAAAATAAGATTTTTTTTATTTTTTTCTGAATTGAAGTAAGATAAACATTTGCTAATTTTTTTTGAAAAAACATTATTAGAAAAAGAATGTATTAAAAAGAAATTAATAATATATTAATTTGGAAAATGAGCATTTTGACCCATTAAATAACAATAAGGGCATTTTGGACTAAATATTGACGGCAAAGGCATTTTTGGATCAAAATACAAACAGAAGGCATTTTTGAACCAAAGTATTAGCGGTAAGGACATTTTTGAGCCAAACTATAAACGGAGAACATTTTTATTCCTTTCACATAGTTTAAGAACATTTTTTACCCTTTTCCCTATTTTTATTTCTGAAACTTAAACTTAAAACTTTTGATAAAGAACGAAAAAGTCATATCTACTTCACCACAATCGTTAGCAATTATAGGGACTATTATGACAGAGGGGTAACACATTATTGCTAACTGCCAATAATTGCCCTTCCCGACCTCGGGATTCGAGTCTCAGTGTTGACCAAAACAAGATTTTTACTGATATTTTTTATGGATGTGGATGTTATTCAAACAAAACCACTATTCATGCATATGACACCAATTTTTAAATAGATATTCGTATATATTTTATGATGATAATGTTTGATTAAATATAAAAGAAAAAATAATAATTTGAAACACTAAATAAAAAATTAATTCAATAATTTTGTTTATTTCATTAATATATCATCCAGATACCCCTATCCCCACTCCCTTGAAATAATAGAATGAAGAAATAATTTTTTTCTTATTCGATATTTGATATTCATACTAAATCTAAATTCAGGTCAGAAAGCTTTACATTGAGGATAAAATGTTTCCTGAAAAAGATGTCTCTGTATTCAGGAAAACTCGAATCTGGTTCAGAATGAAAAACTACTTGCATCTTTCATCATTTCGCCCCACCCCCTCCCCACGCGCACCTTAAATTCGAATGCGCGTCAAAAAGTCTTACATTGAGGATAAAATGTTCTCTAATAAAAACAACATTGTATTGATGAAAATTTAAATATGAGACATCTAATTAAGGATTGAAAAGATACTTATATCTTAATAGGATATACTACTTACATATTTCATCATTTCTTTGCCTTCAATCACCAAATATCCTTCTTCTTCATCATTTCTTAGCCTTCAAACCCACCATTAAAAAAACCTCAAATTTCCTTCTTCCATTTGTACACACTCATCAAGATTCAATACAAATGTCTTCTTCAAAATTTGAACCAAATGATGACATACTTGATTTTGTAATCAAGAAAGCAAATGGACTAAAAGGCCTAGTAGACACAAACCTTGAAACTATCCCAAATCAATGCATTCAACCAAAAGAACAAAGACTAGACAAGTCTCAAATTGACAATCAAGAATCAATCCCAACAATTGATTTATCAAATTTTGATGATTTAATTGTTGAAAAATCAATTCAAGAAGCAGCAAGCAAGTGGGGTTTCTTCCAAATCATCAATCATGGGATCCCAATTGAAGTTCTTGAAGATTTAAAGGATGCGGCACACAAATTCTTTGAATTGCCAGCCGAAGAAAAAGTTAAGTATCATAAAGAAAAAGTTAGTCCTGGTGAATCTGTGTTATTGTTTTGGAGTGCTATTGGTGAGAAAGATGAGAAAGTTCTGGAGTGGAGGGATAGTATAAGGCATGGTTGTAATCCACAAAATGATAGCAATCTTTGGCCTCCTCAAACAAGGTAACTTTTTGGGGTTTTCAACTCTGTGTAATCAATAGGTCACAGGTTTTCAAGTAGTATTACTTTTTGGGAGGTGTTTGCATTTCTAAATTATCACCAACTATTTATCAAAACATATTTAAAAACTAACTAGATTAAGTGGTTGACTACAAAATTATCTCAAGATTTTATAATGGTGTCTATAACTTACATCAAAAGTATATTGAATATGTAGGAGAAAAGTTATCTTTTTATACGATTACATATCCAGTATAATCTCACAAGTAGAGCATGAAAAGGGTAGGATATACACAGATTTTACCTCTGTCTTAGCAACATAAGGAGGTTGTTTTTTATGGACTCTCGAAACATTCTTAATGAAATTTTTAACTTTGACATTGAATCTTGAAGGTTATTAGCAAAAAATTTGACCTTCCCATTAAATTCTGCATGCTTTTAGCAAAATTCCTGACTTTGTTATTGATTTATAGGAACCAAGTTTTGGAGTATCAAAAGTGGGTTAAACCACTTGCTAAAAAATTGCTTGAGGTGCTATTGAAGGGTCTCAATGTCAATGAAATTGACGAATCTTTAGAGCCTCTCTTGATGGGAACTATGTCTATAAACATAAACTACTATCCACCATGCCCAAATCCAAGTATCGCCATTGGTTTTCGTAGACACTGCGACATGGACTGCATAACTTTGCTCCTCCAGGACGACACGGGAGGCCTATATGTCCGAGGGACTAAAGGCAACTGGATCCACGTAAATCCTATCAAAGGTGCATTAGCGGTTAATATAGGTGACTCATTGCAGATCATGAGCAATGATCGATACAAGAGTATCGAGCATTGTGTAGCGGTTGATTCGAGCAGGGCTCGAATATCCATACCGCTATTCGTGAATCCTAGTTTTGATAGTGTCATTGGTCCATTCCCACAAATGCTAAAAGATGGAGAAAAAACAGTATACAAACATATTTTGTTCTCTGATTATTGGGATCATTGCTTCATTAAGAGGCCTTTTGGTAAAGCATCACTAGATTTTGCTAAAATTTGATGCTTTATTTTTCAGATTTCTTGTATGTTAATGTTTTTGTATTATAAATATGTTATTGTAATGACGAAAATTGTTATTTTATGTAACTTGCAATTTGGTATGATCGTGTCCGTTATTTTTTTATTTATTTTTTATCTTGCCCTTTCTTATGATTTAATAATTCTATTTTACACTCTCTTTTTTTAAAATGTGGTGAAACTCTTAGGTTGTTGTTTAGAGTCTGAAGTGCCTCTACTAGTCATGAATTCATTTCCAGTACCCTCTATACAATATTCATGACGTGGAGATCAAACACGTTAGTTTTCATGGGAAAACTTAGCATTTTAGACTAAGTTTTATTTTTAATTTATTTAAAAGAAAAGTATATTTACAAAAAAATACATGTTTCTTTTAATTTAGAGTTTTTATATAAACTATTTTTTTTAAGTATATTTTTAGACTAGCTATTTAATTTTTCTTATATTAATTCAAAATAGTTAGCTTTATTATTATAATTTTATATTGAAGACAACAACAAACAAGTGGACTCTCCACTTTGGCTCTTAGCCTGCAACGTAAGACAATAAATAATCTTGAAATCACGGGTGTTACAATAGTACTATTTTTATTGATAATTTTTGTAGATATACTTGATCGGAGTCCATGATATATTACTTTATTTTTTTTAATTTATGTGACAAGAATGAAATTAACATAATTAATTAAATGTTTTTTATGATATTAAAATATTTTAAGTTATTAATTATTATAATTTTTAGTATTTTTAATGTAATTATTTCACTCCTGCTGTTTTAACTTATGTACACAAACTGAATTTTGTAAATCACCTATTCCCACTTACATAAAAGATGATGTTTGACTATACATAAAAGAAGAAGAAAAAATTAAAATATAAAATAAAAAATCAATTTAAGAATTTTGTTTGAATCGTTAATATGTCATCCATATACCCCACCCCCACTACCTTGAAATAATAGAATGAAGAAATATTTTACTTGTTCTAATAAATTTATAAAAAAATTATATGAACACACATATAAAACACGTGTTCGAATGTGTGACACAAGGGTAACACATTATTGACAAATGCCAATACTAGCCAATCCCCTACCTCGGGATTCGCACCACAAACTTTAGTGTTGAGGTGGGTGGGGTGTGGGTTGGAGGGGTGCGGAGACAGAACGATTATAACGTTTTCAAAATGTCAAAGAGTAGAAATGATAAAACAAGATTTTTTATAAAATCATTGAAGCCTCTAATTAAAGGAAAATAAACACTAGTCACTTTTTCATAATTTGATTTATCAAATACTATGTAAATACTACAAAAATGAAGAAGTTAAATTATACTATTTTAAACTGATAATTTTTATAGATATATTATAATATACAAATTTCTTCATTCATGCATATGGATATCAAGAAGCCACCTCACAAATTTCCAAATAACTATTTTATGTTGATGATGACTGATTAAACATAAAATAACAAAATAAAAATAATTGAAATACTAAATAAAAAATTAATTCAAGAATTATTAGAAGGAAGGGATAAGGATCTAAAAAATACCTCAACTTTGGTTGAATTTGCTGTTGCGATACTAAATATTCATGAGGACCTATTACCTCTCTAGACTATTTAATACTGTATTACGTGGACATAAAAAATAATGCAAAATTATAAATAGTAATGTGTCCACGTGGGCACATATATACCTTTAAAATACACTCTTAAATAGTTCAGGGGTAAAAAATACACTATTAAATA
>JAJOOS010011667.1:0-14539 GCA_029582725.1 Solanum chiquidenum | reverse complement strand
ATCACATTTTAAAAACTAAAATTTATGAAATTATTGAATTTAAGGTTACTATATTTATTTGTGAATTTTTGGTGTTATTTTTTTATTTTTTCAAATTTTTCCTATTTTTTATTAATTAATTACTTATTTTTGAGTTTAACGAAAAAATAAAAATTTTAAAAAAATTGGTCAAATTGTTGAATTTAAGGTTGCTATATTTATTTGTGAATTTTTGGCGTTAGTAATATATTTGTTTTCATATTTTTCCTATTTTTAATTAATTAATTACTCATTTTCGGGATTTACCAAATATAATAAAAATTAATTTTTTTATGAAATTGTTGAATTTAAGGTTTCTATATTTATTTGTTAATTTTTTTGCGTTAATTTTATATTTTTATCATATTTTTCCTATTTTTTATTAATTAATTACTCATTTTCGGGATTTACCAAAAAAATAAAGATTTAAAAAATTTGTTGAAAACTATATTTATATGTATAAACATAAAAGTTATTTGTGGAAGTTAATGTGTGTTTGTTACTTAAAATGTGCACATTTGGGTTGTACATGTTCATTATAATTCTCTGGAAAAACGATGCCTACTCATCTATGTCAGAATACGCGCAACGGAATCAAGAGCTCCAAGTAGGCCACGCATCAAAAGTGGCATGTGGGTATCGGGCAAGCGACTTCGTCCAATGGCAGGCGGCTTCAGCGAAGGCATGCACGCATCGGCCGTGGCTCGCGCGCATCGGCCATGGTCTGCACGCATTAGTCGTGGCCTGCACGCACCAGCCGTGGCCTGCGCGCATCGGCTGGGAGACATCGGTCATGGCCTGCGCACGTCGTCCAACGGCATGCAGCATCAGCCAAGGCCTGCACGCATCCACCGTGGTGTGTGAGAATCGGCAGGGCGTTACCGACGTAGCCAGCGCACATCGGCCAACGACAAACGGCATCATCCAAGTTCTGCACGCATCAACCGTGGTGAGTTCTCATCATCTTGGCGACATCGGTTGTGGTCTGCACGCATCGTCTAGGCGACGTTGTCCAATGGCAGTAGGCATCGGCCAAGGACTACAAGCATCGGACGTGGCATGTGCGCATCTGGCAAACAACGTCGGACAACGACATGCATCATCATCCATGGCCTGCACGCATCAGTCGTGGCGTGTGACAACGGCCGGCGACATCGGCCAAGGCCTGCACGCATCAACTGTGGAGTAAATGCATCTGGAAAACGACGTTGGCCAACGGCATGCAACATCAGCCAAGGTCTGCACACATCAGCCGTGGCATGTGCGCATCGGCTTAACGAGATCGGTCGTGGCCTGCGCGCATCGGCCAACGGCAGGCGACATCAGCCAACGCCTGCACGCCTTAACTGTGGCTTGTGCGCATCGTCTGGGAAACATCGGTCGTGGCCTGCGCGTATCGGCCAAATGGCAGGCAACATCGACCATGGCCTACAGGCATCAACCGTGGCGTGTGCGCATCGGCTGGCAGACATCGGTCATGGCCTGCATAATGGCCAGGCGATGTCTGCCCTACGGCAGGCATCATCATCTAAGGCCTTCATGCATCTGACGTGGAATGTGCATATCGGGAAAGCGACGTCGCCCAACGGTGGGCGACATCAGTCATGCCTTCAAGCATCAGCAGTGGCGTGTGCGCATCAGATGGGCGACATCGGTGTCGGCCAACGACAGGCAAGCCAAGGACTGTATGCCTCTAACGTGGCAGGTGTGAAGCGGGAAAGCGATGTGTGCCAGTGGCAGGCAACATCATCCAAGGGCTGCATGCATCAGTCGTGGCGTGTTTGCATAGGCTGGGCGAAATCGGCATCGGCCAACGGACGACAACATCAACAGATTTTTAAACTCATCTGACGTGACCTGTGCACTTCGGGCAAGCGTCGTCGATCTACAATAAGAGTCATCAGGCAACATTGGTCGTGGATTGCCCACATCGTCCATGGCCTGTGTTTATCGCTTAGCGGACGTCGGTCGTGGACTGCCCGCATCAGCCGTGGCCAGTGTACATCGCTCAGTCATCGTCGGGCGTGGCCTGCCTGCATCACCCTTGGCCTGCACATATCGGTCAGCCGACGTCGGGCATGGCCTTCCCGCATATCCCTTGGCCTGCACACAACAGTCAGCCGACGTCGGACGTGGGCTGCCACTATTGTCTTTGGCCTGCACACATTGGTCCGCCGACGTCGGACGTGGCCTGTCTATATTGTCTATAGCCCGTACACCTCGGTCTGCCGACGTCGGACGTGGCCTGGCCGCATCGTCCGTGGCCAGCACACATCGATCAGAGGACTTCGAAACTGGCCTGCCAGCATCATCTGTAGCCTGCACCCATCGGTCTGCCGACGTCAGACGTGGCCTGGCCTCATTTTGCGTGGACTACACAACTAAATCAGCCAACGTTAGATGTGGCCTGCCCGCACCGTCTTTGGCCTACAACAACAGTCAGTCGACATCGGATGTGGGCTTCCACTATATTCGTGTCCTGTACACATCGATTAGCTGACATCGAACGTGGGCTGCTACTATCGTCCGTAAAATGCACCCGTCATTTTTGGGATTAAACAAAAAAATAAAAATTAAAAAAATTGTTGAAAACTATATTTTTATATATAAAAAAGTTATTTGTGGAAGTTAATGTGTGTTTGTACCATTGAACGTGCATATTTGGGTTGTACATGTTCATTATGATTTTCTAGGAAAACAATACCTACTCGTCTAAGTCAGAATACGCTCATCGGAATAAAGAGCACCAAGAGGGCCACGAATCGGACCTCACATGAGGGCAGCGAGCAAGCGTCGTAGACAAACGGCAAGCGGTATCAGCAAAGGCTTGCATCAAACGTGGCATGTGGGCATCTGTCAAACGACGTCGGCCAACGGCATGCAACATCAACCAAGGCATGCACGCATCAGTCGTGGCGTGTGTGGATCAGCTGGGCGTAACTGGTCGTGGCCTGTGCGCATCGGCCAACGACAGGTGACATCGACCAAGGCCTGCACACTTCAACCTGGGAGTTTGCGCATCTTGCAAACAACGTCGGCCAACGGCATGCAACATCAGCCAAGTCCTGCACGCATCAGCCGTGGTGTGCACGCATCGGCTGGGCGTCACCGTCTGTGGCTTGCGCGCATCTGCCAACGACAGGCGACATCAGCCAAGGCCATCACACATCAGCTGTGGCATGTGTGCATTGGCTGGGCGACATCATCCGTGGCCTGCGCACATCGGTCAACGACAAGCGACATCTTCCATAGCCTGCACGCATCAACTGTGGCGTGTGCGTATCAACTAAGCGACATCGACCGTGGCCTGCGGGCACGGCCAGGCGACGTCGCCCAACTGAAGCGACATTAGCCAAGGTTTTCACGCATGGTACGTGGCATATGCGCATCTGGCCAACGACATCGGCAAATGGCATGCAACATCGGCCAAGGCATGCAAGCATCAGCCGTGGCGTGAGCGCATTGGCTGGGCGTCACCGGTCGTGACTTGCGCGCATCATCCGAACGACAGACAACATCGGCCAAGGACTGCACGTATCAACCATGGCGTGTATGCATCTTGAAAACGACGTTGTCCAACGGCATGCAGCATCAGCCATGGCCTGCACGCATCAGCCATTGCGTGTGCGCATCGGCTGGGAGACATCGGATGAGGCCTGCACGCATCGGCCAACGGCAGGTGACATCGGCCAAGGCCTGCACGCAACAACTATGGCGTGTGCTCATCGTCTGGGCGACATCAGTCGTGGCTTGCCCGCATCTCCCTTGTCCTGCACACAACAGTCAACTGACGTCGGACGTGGCCTTCCTGCATCGCCTTTGGCCTGCACACAATGGTCAACCGAAGTTGGATGTGTGCTACCACTATCGTCCTTGGTCTGCACACATCGGTCAGTCGATGTCGAACGTGGCTTGCCAGCATTGTCCACAGCTTGTACACATTGATCTACCGACTTCGGATGTAGCCTGGCCGTATCGTTCGTGGCCTATACACATCGATCAACCGACTTCAGAATTGGCCTGCCAGCTTCATCCGTAGCCAGCACCCATCGGTCTGTTGATGTCGAATGAGGCCTGGCCGCATTGTCCGTGGCTCGGGTAACTCAATCATCCAACGTCAGACGCGGCCTGCCCGCACCGCCTTTGGCCTGCAATAACGGTAAGCTAACATCGTACGTGGGCTTTCACTAAAGCCGTGGCCTGCACACATAAATCAACCGACATCGGGCGTGGGATGCTACTATCGTCTGTAGCATGCACACATCAGTTTGCCAACGTCGGACGTGGCCTGGTCGCAATGTATGTGGCCTGCAAACATCGGTCAGCAGACGTCGGACGTGTCCTGCTAACATTATATGTAGCCTGCACACATCGGTCTGCCGACATCGGAGGTCGCCTGCACACATCGGTCTGCCGAAGTCGGAGGTGGCCTTCCCGCATCGTCTGTGGCTTGCACTTGTTAGACGAGAGATGTCGCACGAGGCGACATTGATCGAGGTCTAGTCGACAACATGCGGAAGACCATGCCGTACAAAAATCAAAAGAGTTTGAAACACCCTTCATGCATAACGATATATTCATCTATTTTCCATTATATATTCTCAACCTTTCCGTCTCACGTGGTTCATTCATACCCATCTTCATTACTTTTACAGTTCATATGATCTTGAAACATCTTTTATTTGTACAAATATGTACTCTATCAATAGTTTCACATGTTTAGAAGTGTTTTCAATCATTTTCATATTTTTCTGATTTTTATTCATTTTTTAAATATATTTTTATGATTTTTTATCACATTTTAAAAACTAAAATTTATGAAATTGTTGAATTTAAGGTTTCTATATTTATTTGTGAATTTTTGGCGTTATTTTTATATTTTTATCATATTTTTCCTATTTTTTATTAATTAATTACTCATTTTCGGGATTTACCAAAAAAAATAGAGATTAAACAAAATTGTTGAAAACTATATTTATATATATATACATAAAAGTTATTTACGGAAGTTAATGTGTGTTTGTTACTTAAAACGTGCATATTTGGGTTGTACATGTTCATTATAATTCTCTAGAAAAATGATGTCTACTCCTCTATGTCAGAATACGCGCAACGGAATCAAGAGCTCCAAGTAGGCCACACATCAAAAGTGGCATGTGGGAATCGGGCAAGCGGCTTCGGCCAACGGCAGGCGGCTTCAACGAAGGCATGCATGCATCGGACGTGGCATGTACGCATCTGGAAAACGACGTTGTCCAACGGCATGCAACATCAGCCAAGGCCTGCACGCATCCACTGTGGCGTGTGCGCATCGGCTGGGCGTCACCGACGTGGCCTGCGCCCATCGACCAACGACATGCGACATCGGCCAATGCCTGCACCCATCAATCATGGCGTGTGCACATCTGGCAAATGACGTCGGCATACATCATGCAGCATCAGCCAAGGCTTGCCCACATTAGCCGGGGAGTGTGCGCATCGGCTGGGCGACATTGATCGTGGACTGCGCGCATCGACAAACGGCTGGCGACATCGCCAAGGCCTGCACAAATCAACCGTGGCATGTGCGCATCTGGCAAATGACATCGTCCAACGGCATGCATCATCAGCCAAGGCCTCCACGCATCCACCGTGGCGTGTGCGCTTAGGCTGGGAGTCACCGACGTGGCCAGTGTTCATTGGCCAATGACAAGCGACACCGGCCAAGTTCTGCACATATCAACCGTGGGGAGTGCGCATTGTCTGGGCGACACAGGTCTTGGTCTGCACACATCATCTAGGCGACGTCGCCCAATGGCAGGAGACATCAGCCAAGGCCTTCACGCATCAGACGTGGCATGTGCATATCTGGGAAACAAAGTCGGATAACCACATGCAGGATCATCCATGGCCTGTATGCATCAGTCGTGGAGTGTGCAAATCGACTGGACGCCACCGATCGTGACCTGCGCACATCAGCCAACGGCAAGCGACATCGGCCAAGGCATGCACGTATCAACTGTGAAGTAAACACATCTGGCAAACGACGTCGACCAACGACATGCAACATTAGCCAAGGCATTCACACATCAGCCGTGGCGTGTGCACATCGGCTTAACGACATCGGCCGTGGCCTGCGCGCATCGGCAGGCGACATCGTCCATAGCCTGCACCCATCAACTGTGGCGTGTGCGCATCGTCTAGGCAACATCTGTCGTGGCATGCGTATGTGGGCCAACGGGAAGCGTCATCGACCAAGGAATGCATGCATCAACTGTGGCGTGTGCGCATCGGCTGGACGACATAGGTTGTGGCCTGCACATCGGCCCAACGGCAGGCAACATCATCTAAGGCCTTCATGCACTTGACGTGGCATGTGTGCATCGAGGAAGCACCGTCGTCTAACGGCGGGCGACATCAACCAAGCCCTCACGCATCAGCAGTGGCGTGTGCGCATCGGATGGGCGACATCGGTGTCGGCCAACTGTAGGAGGCCTAAACCAAGGCATGCACGCATCTAACTTGGTATGTGCACATCGGGCAAGCGATGTCGGCTAATGGCAGGCAACATCAGCCAAGGTCTGCACGCATCAGCCGTGACGTGTTCGCATAGCCTGGGCGAAATCGGCATCGGCCAACGCCAGGCAGCATAAGCAGATTTTTACTCTCATCTGACGTGACCTGTGCGCTTCGGGAAAGCGATGTCGGTCAACAACAAGAGTCATTAGGTGACATTGGTCGTGGATTACCTACATCGGCTGTGGCCTGTGCACATCGCTCAGTGGACGTCGGCCGTGGATTCCCGCATCGGCTGTCGCTTGTGCACATCGCTCAGTCATCGTCGGGCGTGGCCTGCCAGCATATCCCTTGGCCTGCACACAACGGTCAGCCGACGTCGGATTTGGGCAGCCACTATCGTCCTTGACCTGCACACATTGGTCAGCCAAAGTTGGACGTGGCCTGCCAACATTTTCGGTAGCCCATACGCATCGGTCTGCCGACGTCGGACGTGGCCTGGCAGCATCATTTGTGACCTGCACACATCGATCAGCGGACTTCAGAACTGGCCTACCAACATCATCAGTAGCCTGCACCCATCGGTCTGCCGACGTCAGACGTGGCTTGCCCGCACCGTCTTTGGCCTTCAACAGTCTATTGACATCGGATGTGGGCTTCCACTATAGCTGTGGCCTTCACACATCGATCAGTCGACGTCGGACGTGGGCTGTTACTATTATCCGTAGCATGCACACATCAGTTTGCCAACGTCGGACGTGGCCTGGTCGCATTGTCTGTCGCTTGCACACATCGGTCACCAGACGTCGGACGTGTCCTGCTAACATTGTATGTAGCCTGCACACATCTGTCTGCCGACATCGGAGGTGGCCCGCACACATCGGTCTGCCGAAGTCGGAGGTGGCCTGCCCGCATCGTCTGTGGCCTGCACTTGTTAGACGAGAGATGTCGCACGAGGCGACATTGATCGAGGTCTAGTCGACAATATGCGGAAGACCATGCCGTACAAAAATCAAAAGAGTTTGAAACACCCTTCATGCATAACGACATATTCATCTATTTTCCATTATATATTCTCAACCTTTCCGCCTCACGTGGTTCATTCGTACCCATCTTCATTACTTTTACAGTTCGTACGTTCTTGAAACATCTTTTATTTGTACAAATATGTACTCTATAAATAGTTTCACATGTTTAGAAGTGTTTTCGATCATTTTCATATTTTTCTAATTTTTATTTATTTTTTAAATTTATTTTTATGAATTTTTATCACATTTTAAAAACTAAAATTTGTGAAATTATTGAATTTAAGGTTACTATATTTATTTGTGAATTTTTGGTTTTATTTTTTTATTTTTTCATATTTTTCCTATTTTTATTAATTAATTACTCATTTTTGAATATAACGAAAAAAAAAAAATTTTAAAAAAATTGTTCAAATTGTTGAATTTAAGGTTACTATATTTATTTGTGAATTTTTTTCGTTAGTTATATATATTTTTTTCATATTTTTCCTATTTTTAATTAATTACTCATTTTTGGGATTTGCCAAAAAAAATAATTTTTTTTTATGAAATTGTTGAATTTAAGGTTTCTATATTTATTTGTGAATTTTTGGCGTTGTTTTAATATTTTTATCATATTTTTCCTATATTTTATTAATTAATTACTCATTTTCGAGATTTAACAAAAAAAATAAAGATTGAACAAAATTGTTGAAAACTATATTTATATATATACATAAAAGTTATTTGTGGAAGTTAATGTGTGTTTGTTACTTAAAAAACGTGCATATTTGGGTTGTATATGTTCATTATGATTCTCTAGAAAAATGATGTCTACTCCTCTATGTCAGAATACGCGCAACGGAATCAAGAGCTCCAAGTAGGCCACGCATCGAAAGTGGCATGTGGGTATCGGGCAAGCGGCTTCGGCCAACGGCAGACGGCTTCAGCGAAGGCATGCATGCATCGGACGTGGCATGTATGCATCTTGAAAATGACGTTGTCCAACGGCATGCAGTATCAGCCGAGGTCTGCACGCATCCACCGTGGCGTGTGCGCATCGGCTGGGCGTCACCGACGTGGCCTGCGCCCATCGGCCAACGACATGCGACATCGGCCAAGGCCTGCACCCATTAATCATGGCGTGTGCACATCTGGCAAATGACGTCGGCATACATCATGCAGCATCAGCCAAGGCTTGCCCACATTAGCCGGGGAGTGTGCGCATCGGCTGGGCGACATCGGTCGTGGACTGCGTGCATCGGCAAACGGCTAGCGACATCGCCAAGGCCTGCACACATCAACCGTGGCGTGTGAGCATCTGGCAAATGACATCATCCAACGACATGCATCATCAGCCAAGTCCTCCACGCATCCACCGTGGCGTGTGCGCATAGGCTGGGAGTCACCGACGTGGCCAGCGTGCATCGGCCAATGACAAGCGACACCGGCCAAGTTCTGCACATATCAACCGTGGGGAGTGCGCATCGTCTGGGCGACACAGGTCGTGGTCTGCACACATCATCTAGGCGACGTAGCCCAATGGCAAGCGACATCAGCCAAGGCCTTCACGCATCAGACGTGGTATGTGCATATCTGGGAAACAAAGTCGGATAACCACATGCAGGATCATCCATGGCCTGCATGCATCAGTCGTGGCGTGTGCGAATCGGCTGGACGTCACCGGTCGTGACCTGCGCACATCAGCCAACGGCAAGCGACATCGGCCAAGGCATGCACGTATCAACTGTGAAGTAAACACATCTGGCAAACGACGTCGACCAACGACATACAACATCAGCCAAGGCATGCACACATCAGCCGTGGCGTGTGCACATCGGCTAAACGACATCGACCGTGGCCTGCGCGCATAGGCCAATGGCAGGCGACATCGTCCATGGCCTGCACCCATCAACTGTGGCGTGTGCGCATCGTCTAGGCAACATCGGTCGTGGCATGCGTGTGAGGTCCAACGGGAAGCGTCATCAACCAAGGAATGCACGCATCAATTGTGGCGTGTGCGCATCGGCTGGGCGACATAGGTCGTGGCCTGCACATCGGCCCAATGGCAGGCAACATCATCTAAGGCCTTCATGCACCTGATGTGGCATGTGCGCATCGAGGAAGCACCGTCGCCTAACGGCGGGCGACATCAACCAAGCCTTCACGCATCAGCAGTGGCGTGTGCGCATCGGATGGGCGCCATCGGTGTCGGCCAACTGCAGGACGCCTAAACCAAGGCCTGCACGCATCTAACATGGTATGTGCACATCGGGCAAGCGATGTCGACTAATGGCAGGCAGCATCAGCCAAGGCCTGCACACATCAGCCGTGACGTGTTCGCATAGCCTGGGCGAAATCAGCATTGGCCAATGCCAGGCAGCATTAGCAGATTTTTACTCTCATCTGACGTGACCTGTGTGCTTCGGGAAAGCGACGTCGGTCAACAACAAGAGTCATCAGGCGACATTGTTCGTAGATTGCCTACATCGGACGTGGCCTGTGCACATCGCTCAGTGGACGTCGGCCGTGGACTCCCGCATCGACCGTCGCCTGTGCACATCGCTCAGTCATCGTCGGGCGTGGCCTGCCAGTATATCTCTTGGCCTGCACACAACGGTCAGCCGACGTCGGACTTAGGCTACCACTATCATCCTTGGCCTGCACACATTGGTCACCCGAAGTCGGATGTGGCCTGCCAACATTTTCCATAGCCCATTCGCATCGGTCTGCCGACGTCGGACGTGGCCTGGCCGCATCATCCGTGGCCCGCACACATCGATCAGCGGACTTCATAAATGGCCTACCAGCATCATCAGTAGCCTGCAACCATCGGTCTGCCGATGTCGGACGTGGCTTGGCCGCATTTTCCGTGGCCTGCAAAACTCAATCAGTCAACGTCAGACGTGGCCTTCCCGCACCGTCTTTGGCCTGCAACAGTTCATCGACATCGGATGTGGGCTTCCACTGTAGTTGTGGCCTGCACACATCGATCAGCAGACGTCGGACGTGGACTGTTACTATTGTCCGTAGCATGCACACATCAGTTTGCCGGCGTCGAACGTGGCCTGGCCGCATTGTCTGTGGCCTACACACATCGGTTAGCCGACGTCGGACGTGTCCTACCAACATCCTCCGTAGCCTACACACATCAGTCTGTTGACGTCGGACGTGGCCTGCCCGCATCTTTTGTGTTTTGCAATTGTTAGATCAGAGACGTCGCACGAGGCGACCTTGATCAAGGTCTAGTCGACAACATGCGAATGTCAATGCCGTACAAAAATCAAAAGAGTTTGAAACACCCTTCCTGCATAACAACATATTCATATATTTTCCATTATCTATTCTCAACGTTTCCGCCTCATGTGGTTCATTCGTACCAATCTTCATTACTTTTACGGTTCGTACGATATTGAAGCATCTTTTATTTGTACAAATATGTACTCAATCAATAGTTTCACATGTTTAGAAGTATTTTCGATCATTATCATATTTTTCTGATTTTTATTTATTTTTTAATTTATTTTTACGGTTTTTTATTTTTTTACGTCACATTTTAAAAACTAAAATTTATAAAATTATTGAATTTAAGGTTACTATATTTATTAATGAAGTTTTGGCGTTAAGTTTTTATTTTTTCGTAGTTTTCCTATTTTTTATTAATTAATTACTCATTTTTGAGTTTAACAAAAAAAATAAAAATAAAAATAAATTGTTCAAATTGTTGAATTTAAGGTTAATATATTTATTTTTGAATTTTTGGCGTTAATTATATATTTTTTTCATATTTTTCCTATTTTTTTATTAATTAATTACTCATTTTCGAGATTTGCCAATTTTTTTTTTTTTTTATGAATTTGTTTAATTTAAGGTTTCTATATTTATTTGTGAATTTTGTGCATTAATTTTATATTTTTATCATATTTTTCCTATTATTTATTAATTAATTACTCATTTTTGGGATTAAACGAAAAAAATAAAAATAAAAAATATTGTTGAAAACTATATTTTTATATATATAAAAGTTATTTGTGGAAATGAATTTGTTTTTGTACCATAGAACGTGCATATTTGGGTTGTACATGTTCATTATGATTATCTGGGAAAACAATACCTACTCGTCTAAGTCAGAATCCGCGCATCGGATCCAAGAGCTCCAAGAGGGCCACGAATCAGACCTCGCATGAGGGCATCGAGAAAGCGTCATCGACCAATGGCAAATGGCATCAACGAAAGCATGCATCGGACGTGGCATGTGCGCATCTGACAAACGACGTCGGCCAACGACATGCTGCATCAACCAAGGCCT
The DNA here is from genome assembly GCA_029582725.1 of Solanum chiquidenum. NCBI lineage: Eukaryota > Viridiplantae > Streptophyta > Magnoliopsida > Solanales > Solanaceae > Solanum > Solanum chiquidenum. The sequence continues at coordinate 2,713 of JAJOOS010011667.1, read as the reverse complement.
GCATAAATCAGTCGTGGCGTGTTAGCATCAGTTGGGCGTAACCGGCAGTGGCCTACGTGCATCGGCCAACGACATGCGACATCTACCAAGGCCTGCACACTTCAACCTAGGCGTGTGCGCATCTTGCAAACAACATCGGCCAACGACATGCAACATCCGCCAAGGCCTAAACGCATCAGCCGTGGCATGTGCGCATCGGCTGCGCATCACCGTCGGTGGCTTGCGCGCATCAGCCAACCACAGGCGACATCGGCCAAGACCTGCACACATCAACCGTGGCTTGTGCTAATCTGGAAAATGACGTCTGCAAATGGCATGCAACATCAGCCAAGGCCTTCATGCATCAGCCATGGCGTGTGCGCATTGGCTGGGTGACATCATCTGTGGCCTGCGCGCATCGGACAACGACAGGTGACATCTGCCAAGGCCTGCACGCATCAACCGTGGCATGTGCGCATCAACTGAGCGACATCGACCATGGCCTGCGTGCATCGTCCAGGCGACGTCGCCCAACGACAAGCGACATTAGCCAAGGTTTGCACGCATGGGATGTGGCATATGCGCATTCGGCAAACGACATCGGCCAACGGCATGCAACATAAGCCAAGGCCTGCAAGCATCAGCCGTGGCGTGAGAGGATCGCCCGTGGCATGAGCGCATCGGTTGGGCGTCACTGGTCGTGGCTTGCACGCATCGGCCTACGACAGACAACATCGACCAAAGACTGCACGTATCAATCGTGGTGTGTGCGCATCTGGAAAACGATGTCGGCCAACGGCATGCAGCATCAGCCAAGGCCTACACGCATTAGCCGTGGCGTGTGCTCATCGGCTGGGAGAAATCGGTCGTGGCTTGCGCGCATCGGCAAACGGCAGGCGACATCAGCCAAAACTTGCACGTATCAACCGTGGCGTGTGTACATCTGCTGGGCGACATCGGTCGTGGCCTGCGCGCATCAGTTAATGGCAGGCGACATCGACCAAGGCCTACACGCATCAATCGTGGTGTGTGCGCATCGGCTGGGCGACATCAATTGTGGCCTGCGCATCGGCCAGGAGACGTCTGCCTAACGGCAAGCAGTATCGGCTAAGGCATTCACGAATTTGACGGGGCATGTGCGCATAGGGATAGCGACGTCGCCTAACGGCGGGCGGCATCAGCCGAGGCCTTCACGCATAAACCGTGGAATGTGCACATCGGATGGATTACATCGGCGTTGGCAAAATCCAGGCGGCATCAACCAAGGCCTGAACGCATCTGACGTGGCATGTGCGCATCGGGAAAGCGACGTCGGCCAATGGCAGGCAACATTAGCCAAGTCCTGCCGGCATCAACCGTGGCGTGTTCGCATCGGCTGGGCGACATTGGCCAACGGCAGGTAGCATCAACAGATTTTTACGCGCGCTTGACATGGCCTGTCCGCTTCCGGCAAGCGAAGTCGGCCAACGGCAGGCGTCACCGACCAGGCGACATTGGTCGTGGATTGCACACATCGGCTGTGGCCTGTGCACATTGCTCAGTCTACGTCGGCTATGGACTTCCTGCATCGGCCTTGGCCTGTGCACATTGCTGTGTCGTGGTCGGCCGTGGCCTGCCCACATAGCCCTTGGCCTGCACACATCGATCAGCCGACTTCGGGCGTGGCCTGCCCGTATCTCCCTTGTCTTGCACACAACGGTCAGCCGACGTCAGACGTAGCTTGTCCGCATCGCCTTTGGCCTGCACACAACGGTCAACCGATGTCGGACGAGTGCTACCACTATCGTCCTTGGCCTACACACATAGTTCAGCCGAAGTCGAACGTGGCCTGCCAGCGTTTTCCGTATCGTGTACACATCGGTCTAGCAACGTCGGATGCAGCCTGGCCGCATCGTCCGTGGCCTGCACACATCGGTCAGCCAACTTCGGAATTGGCTTGCCAGCTTCATCCGTAGCCAGCACCCATCGGTCTGCCGATGTCAGACGAGGCTTGGTTGCATTGTTCGTGGCCTAGGCAACTCGATCATCCAACGTCAGACGTGGCCTGCCAGCACCGTCTTTGGACTGCAACAACAGTCAGTCGACATCGGACGTAGGCTTCCATTATAGCCGTGGTTTGCACACATCGATCAGCCGACGTCGGACGTGGGCTGCTACTATCGTCCGTAGCATGCACACATCAGTTTGCCAACGTTGAACGTGGCATGGCTGGATTGTCTGTGGCCTGCACACATTGATCAGTAGACATAGGACGTGTCCTGCCAACATTGTATGTAGCCTGCACACATCGGTCTACCGACGTCGGAGGTGGCCTGCCCGCATCGTCTGTGGCTTGCACTTTTTAGACGAGAGACGTTGCACGAGGCGACATTGATCGAGGTCTAGTCGACAACATGCGGAAGTCCATGCCGTACAAAAATCAAAAGAGTTTGGAACACCCTTCATGCATAACAACATATTCATCTATTTTCCATTATCCATTCTCAACGTTTCTGCCTCACGTGGTTCATTCGTAACAATCTTCATTACCTTTACGGTTCGTACGATATTGAAACATCATTTATTTGTACAAATATGTACTCTATCAATAGTTTCACATGTTTAGAAGTGTTTTCGATCGTTATCATATTTTTTCGATTTTTATTCAATTTTTAAATTTATTTTTACGGTTTTTTATTATTTTACGTCACATTTTAAAAACTAAAATTTATGAAATTAATTAATTTAAGGTTAG
>JAJOOS010011666.1:0-18490 GCA_029582725.1 Solanum chiquidenum | reverse complement strand
TCTCTCTCTCTCTTCTGACTTTCATTTGTTTGTTTGTCCAAGATGTGACATGTTCACAAAGTTCACAAGAGTACTTTGGCTGATGAATAAATACTTTGTTTATTTGATTTTCAAAGTCAAGATAGACAATTTACAGTGTATTAGCCATATAAGGATGCTCAATAGTTTAAGAAAGCAGCACTTAACTTCCGTTACTGAAGTATTACTTGCATGCACTTCATAAAAATAATAAAATAAATGAATTGCCTCGAGAAATTTGAACATGGTCGGATTACCTGAGCCAAAATGTTATATGATACCAAACTGAACTTAAAACCTGCAACAATAGACAAAAAGTACAACATTAACTCCAGCTGTACAACAAAAGCATACAAAAACGAAAAAGAAAAGTTAAAATAATCCACTTACCATCTGATTTACTTACTGAAGTAATTCCACTCTTTTCAGCAGGAACAAATTTTGGTGACAGAGGAGCAGGTGTTGTGCTCATTTTGGCAAAATGAATTGTTCTGTAGATATTGTAAACCAAGAAAAGAAGAAGCAAATGAAGTCTCCAATCAAAACTAAAAAGGAGATAATACATAAGAAGCCCCTAGTATTGGCTCCATTTACAACTTACACAAACTATGGGTGTTTGTATGAACCCCCTGAACTTCCTTTTTCAGTACCTATTACCACCCTCAAGTACCTAGTGATACAAAGAGTGGTGTGTTGTCAACACCTATGTGATGCACGGAACAAGAAAAAGGTGAAAAACACCTTATCGTGGCTTCTTTTTTTCAATAATAACTGTACTTATTCCTCTTTATTTCTCTTTTTTTTTTTATGGGGGGTGGGGGTAATCTAACCCGAGAATAATAGAATTGTGCCGAACTTGTTACAAATCTAAAAATGGCAGCCCAATGCACAAAGCACCTTGTGTTGACACAGGGTTTGGGAAGGGCCGCTCCCCAAGAGAATGTAATGTATATATTTTTATTTTATTTTTTTGATAACCGAGAAATCTGTCTGTGACCCGCCTTTTGGACCAATCACAGCCTTCTAAACTCGGTGGATAATGGGTCCGCCCCTCTACCCTTCTCCACTTAAATACCGGGCTTCGCTTTGCATGGTATGGGGCTTGAACCTGCGACCTAAGCCACAAATCCTCCACCTTTTGCCACTTGAGCTAGGCCTTGGGGGCAGAGAATGTAATGTATATACCCTGAAGCAAGTATAAGTGATTGATTCCACAACTCGAACCCCTGGCTTATAGTTCACACCAGTAGTGACGCCAAAAAAAAAAAAAAAGAAAAAGAAGATGAAATTCCAGCAAGCTTGTGGGATTACACCAGGTATGTTGTTGTAAAATTTAGAAATTTAGCTATGTTGACAAAAATAGAGTTCCATCCAAGTGTTTTACAGATCTGGCCGAAAAAAGTGGTTTTTTAACAAAGGGTAGCGGCTACGGGTTTCCTTTGTCATCGAAAAAAATAAAAAATTATTGGTTTAAAAATGCCACGTGCTTGAAAAATCAACATGACTAATATGATTATCACTTCCCACCAAATTTTGGTTCAGAGTGACCATAGATACGAAAAAGGGAAGTTCAAACAGGATACAAGCACCCTATAGTTTAGGTGTGTAACTTGCAAACAGAGCCAAGGGGAATCCTAATAGCTCAGTTGGTTGGCTACCCAAACTTTCACCTTGTTGATGAGGGTTCGATTCCTCACCTTGTAGTCCCCTCCCCCATTTCCCCTTCCCTGCCCCTAATATTTTGTTAAAAAAATTGCCAACAGAGCCAAGTCCAAGGGATTTAAAATTGTCAAATACTTTTGAGAATTGCAATAAGATTTATGATTTCATGCTCCATAACAATATGAACCTGCTTTGGTCTTTTTAAGAACAACTCACTCTACCATTTGTTTCTTTCCATTAGGATACCAGTGGGTGGGGCTAAATTTAGGCATGCAGTCAATAGACGAGTCATACGCAACCCCCGAAAGCTTACTAGTGCCAAAATGGATTGTGTCAATGTGGATTAAAAATGCATCATAATCCAACTAGCCTAACCCAAACCCATTTTTCGAATTGTTTATTATTTGCTATATTTTTTCTTAATCACCAAACAGAAAAGTTTTCCTCTTCTTTATAGAGTGTGTGAAAATATGAGAAATATACTTAATAAACCAAACAAATTAAAATTCTATTTTGACGAAGTTCTCTATGGGTCAATTTAGGCTACAAAAACGTCACAAACAAAAGAGTTTCTCTATTCTATATAGAGAGAAAAACTGTGTGAAGTTAAGGTAGAGAGTATACATAGTAAACCAAACAAAAAATTTACAACATTTTCCTTTTAGAAAGTTTTCTTATGGGTCAGTTTGGGGTATGAATCTGTTATTTATATATAGAGAAAAGGTGAGTAGAAGTGTAGGTGGCGAAATATACATGATAAATCAAACCGAAAGATTATATCTTTTTACAAAGTTCTCTTATGAGTCAATTTGAGCTACACTTTGATTGGGTCAAAATAAGTTGCATCTAAGTTGACCTACAAATGAATATTTTGTATGACCCAAACCCTTAATTATGAGGTTTAATGCTTAATTTTATGTTTGGAAGCTTGGTTCAAGTCATATTCTGTGGAACTTGTTTGAAGGATTCAGGTTGGGACACGAGGGTATTTTTTTCTTTTTTTAAAAAAAAAAGAAGAAGATGAAATTGACCCCGAGAGATGAAGTGAATTTTGAAACCAAAAAAACTCCAATGAACTGCACCAAAAATTCCTTTTTCCTAGTAAAGCAACAGGTCTTCGCGATCGCGAGGCCTGGGTCTTGGTAACGCAGGGTTAGGGTGATGTGCCTCGCCAAGATCGCATAGGGTCCCCGCGTAATTGCTCTCTGATCACGAGGTACCCTGTTGTAGTCGCGAAGCACTGTCGCCTGGCAATATAGAAGCTGGCAGATTGGGATTTAAGTTTATTTCATCATTTTGGGGTATTGAAGTCTCGGTTTTTGGGCAGTTTTAAAAGTGAGATTTCATCACCAAAACGTTAGGGGTAAGTGATTTTAACTTGGATGTGATCAATTATTTCGACTACTCGCTGATTATGAAGCCTAATCTATGAAGATTTGAATCAGAAATTAAGGAATATTACCCAAATATCACTTGAGGAATTTTCCTCGACCTATCTTTAGCCAATGTCTCCCGAGAACCAATTATATTGCGGCTTTTCTCTTTCACATGGGGAAGCCGCCTCTTGGCTGGGGATATTCTTTTTCAAAAAATTGTACATCACGACTTACAAAAATATTAGATTGAATTGGCACAAGGTAGATATAAGCATGGTGAGTCTAAGAGATACCCTACATACACACACAGGGTGGACCAGGGCTCAAGTTTATTTTTGGTATAAGGTCTATGCCATGGGTAACAAAGACAACTAAAAACTTTGAGGATGGGTATAGTCTAGAGATCGACCAAATAATTTTTAGTAGGGCGATGCATTATTCAAGATTGGAGTGGGAAGTCGATTAGTAAGGTAGACAGCATAAGGATAGGCAAAAGACCAAAATTCAGGTGGTAAGGATGCTTCATGAAGAACGGGTTTTATCGGTTTCAAGAATATGACGATGTCTATATTCATCTATGGCAACACGTTGTCGTGTGTAGGAGGTGAAATTAAGGGATTCAAATCCATGTTTATCTCAAGATAGGGCTGAAGACCGATGAACTCACCCCCTCCGACGGTATAAAGTGAAGAAATTTTTGTTTTGAAGAAATTTTCAACTAAAGGATGAAACTTTGGAATATTGACACAACCTCACTTTCATTTTTAAGTGTATACAACCAAGTATATTTGGTGTATTGGTCAATAAAGTAAGTGAGTCCTTCCCAACAAAAGTAAAAACAAAGAATTAAATAGATGTGAGGTTATCTTGACAAAACTTGGTAACAAAAATGAGATTTTTTTATTGATGGAGCACAAATGTGTCAAAAAGCTTAGAAGTAGTTTTAGATGCCTAATTAGAGTTGAACGAGTATGAGCAATAGGAATGGTTTTACTGTCACGCATGGAGATTTCTTCAGTTCTTGCATACTTTACAAGGTTGTGGGGTACGATAGTGACATGGTGAGTTGAGCAATAGGAATGGCGGTGCTCACCAAGTATGTTATGGGAGCTAGCACCCAAAAAGTGAATTCAATTGGGCCAAGTGATGTGGGGTCCGAAATGAAGAGTGTTATCAAGTGTTTGAAAATGAGGCTCATATTGTGAATAACAAAGTTGGGGGGTCCCGACCTAACTACCATGGATCCAATCCAGGGTCATGGAATTTTAGTATTTGGATTACTGTTGGTATCGATCTTAACCCAGGCCTCAAGGCAAGGTTCAGGAAATCAAGGACCAAGGAGCTCAGAACAAAGGTTACAATCATTGAATCCCATATACCTATGCTCCTCCAAGAGGTAGCCAACCGTCCACTAGTGACTCCACAAGTTCAAAGATGGAGGATACACTTTCAAGAGTGTTGAGTCTACCGACACAAATGTGAAAAAGGTTAAAGATGGCTTATCAAACATTGGGTAGTCAACTCCCACTCAACTTCGATTAAGCAATTTAAGTCTTAACTTAGCCATATATCGGCTTCCCTCAATCAAAGAAAAGGGTGCCCTTCCGAGTGATAAGGTGAAATAGAATGATAATGGGAATGGTGCCCATTGTATGGTCATTACTATACTAAGCGGAAGGGTGCTAGGCGATGGGTAGTGGAAGTTGAAAAAGTTATAGTTGATGAAACAAATGTGGTGGAAAGTAACGTGGATCTTGTTGACATCTAATTTTGTTACTCCTTTCTTCTAAATCATTTCATTGAGCTTCTAAATTACTAATAAGTCAAATATTTGATAATCACTACTATTTTCGATTATTACTAATGTTACCGTTGTTATATATTAGATAATATTATTACTATTTGTTAATTATTATTGTTGTTATCATTTTCACTCTTCTTAAAATTATATTTATTATTGTTATTACAAGTTTCATACGTATTAAATTAATTATAAATATTATACCTTTTATATAGTAATTAGTTGTCAATGGTTAAGATATATTGCACTAATTATTAAATTAGAAGCTCAAAAGAATCAATTTAAAGAAGGAAAATACCATCAAACAAACTAGTCCAAATCTTGCACCCAATCAAGGGGGTGTTTGGATTAGCTTATTTTTAGGTGTTTTTGGATTTTACGCACTTTTTTAGTTTTGGAGGTGTTTGAAAAAGTTAAAAAGTGTTTTAAAACATTCATCTTTAGGCCAAAAAAGTTTTAAAATAAATCAAAAGTATGGCTTTTAGCTATTGATTTATAAGTTACTTTTTATAAACTTATCCAAGCGGGCACTAAATCACTTAACCCAATAAGTAGCAGCCCAATTGCGCCAAAATAGAAAGTTCATGGTTGGCCACAAATAACCCAACAATCCACATTCTAGATTTTTCCTAGCAGACAAATTCCCATAGCAACCCTCATAATTTCTAAGCAAACAAAACAGTTTGATCCAAAGAAAGTAATGAGTGACAGAGGAGTCGGATTTACCTCCCACGGGGCAGTGACTGGGGCTTCATTGACGTCTCGAATTCTACACTCATTTTTCAAATAAAGTTGAGCAAAACGGGGAGGAGAATAGAAAATACTTTGTGGGATGATATGTAGATGTAAGAGAATGATCTCCTTATGAGTGTCAAAACCTGGCCTTTGATGAAAAAATAAGGTTGTATTTATAGGAGAAGAATCTAGGGTTCGCGTTTCCTTGGGGTTGGGCTATTTAGAGGATTTGGGCCGTTATTCAAGCTAATTTTGGACATATTTTAAGATAGAAAATGGGCTACTCTTGAATTGGTTTTTTCCCCTTTAGGCTTCTAATTTAATAATTAGTAAAATGTATGTTATGAAATCAAAAATTAATAATTCTATAAAAAGTTTAGTACATAAGAAACTTAAAATAAAGTAACGACAATCAATTTTAAAAGAAGAGGACAATAAAGTAATAGTAGTAATGTTAATGATTAAAAATGGGGGTTACTTTGGAGATTTGGATGGTAGGAAAAAACTAGAATGTGGATTGTTGGGTTATTTGTGGCAAGCCATGAGCTTTTTATTTTGGAATTGGGCTGCTACTTATTGGGTTAAGTGATTAATTGGGTGCAAGATTTGGACTAGTTTGGTTGATGGTCTTTTCCTTCTTTAAATTGATTTTTTTGAGCTACTAATTTAATAATTAGTGCAAATTATCTTAACCATTGACAATTAATAACTATATAAAAGTTAAATTATTTATAATTAATTTAATAGGTATGAAACTTGATATAAATTAATAATGGTAATGTTGATAACAATAATAAATAGAACTTTAAGAAGAGTGAAACTGATAATAAAGGATAATAATAATTGTTAACTAATAGTAACAATGGTATTCAATATATAACAATGATAACAATATTAATAACCGAAAATAGTAGTGAAATATCAAATATTTGACTTATTAATAATTTAGAAGTTCAATGAAATGAATTAGAAGAAAGGAAGGACAAAATTGAGTGTCAACAGATCGCAAGAGAAAAAAGGCTTGTAGTGAGAAGCCTATTGATGTTGATGAAGCTACCAGAGGTGTAGAGACTGCCCCCATTCAAAATGAAGGACTTGTCAAAGGCAAAAGCAAAGTAGAAGCCATATTTCCGTTGCCAATACCAAAGTTTCCTCCCCCATTCCCCTAAAGGCTCTTGAAGAAGGTGGAGAATGGAAAATTTGACAGGTTCATCACAATGTTGAAACAATTGTCATGAAGGACTTAACTACAAAGAAGCGGAGTGTGAGCTTTGAGACCGTGAATGTTATCCATCATTGTAGCTCCAGTGTCATAACTCGTTGGTCCAAAAGAAGGAAGACTCGATTGCATTAACCATTCCATTCACTATTGGAGTCTACCAATTTGCCAAAGTTTTATGTGACCTTGGTGCTAACATCAACTTGATGCATCTTGCTATATTCAAGAAATTGAGTTTGGGGGTACTCCTAGACCTACAACTATGAGGTTGTTGATAGCAGACCATACGGTGAAGAGGCCGGTTGGAATTTTATATGATGTGCTTCTGAAGGGGATCGATTTATTTTCCTTTTATCTTCAGAGTACATCTCTAATCTTTATACAAAGAATTATGTCATTTTACAGGTCAATTAACATCCAAACTTTATTTCCCGTTTAAGAAAGTGGGAATTGTTCAAAGCTTTCAGTGGATTTATATTCAACAATTTACCAAGGTGAAGCCTTTAGCCACAGAATCAATAAGTATATTGATTAATTCCTTTATTTTTATGGAGGGCAGAAATTCAACATTAAAGCAAAGGGTTATCCTTGAAATATATATATTTCCCAGCTAATGTCAGTGTGGCAATTCATCAAACAGGTGGTGACACTCAATAATGTATTCAATCATTTGAGCTATAATTATCTTCAATTCAATGGAACTGCATACATGTAAGAACAAGCAAGAGAGATACAACAACGACGACAACATACCCCGTGAAATCCCACTAAGTGAGGTCTGGGGAGGATAGTACGTCATGGAAGCAGAGAGAGAGGCCATTTCCGAAAGACCGTCGAGGAAACAAGCAATAAAGCGGTGACATATATACATACCTGTGGGGTGGAGAAGCTAAAGGAAAACGAGGAAGCAAAAAGAATGAGCTTTTCAACATTGCTTCTGTAGATTTTTATGAGCCGTTAATGGTTTCTTAAGTTTCAAGCCTTTAGGTTTCAATGAAGCCCAAATGAAGATCCATGCTTCATTCACAGCCCAAATCCAGCTTTGGGTGTTTTGGGCTTTGAATTTTGTCTTGGGCTTTTTCGATGGCCCAATAAATATGAATAAATAGCCGTTGTACACTTTGCTTATCTAGTTGGAAAAATTGTATATAATAGCAAATTATTAATTCAAATTAAATGTTATAAATATACTTTGATTTAATTGTACCTTATAGCAAACTATTGCTATTTTCGCCACTCTACCTGGTGGAATCTCGCTCGCCACTCTCGTTTGGTGGCAGACTCACTCGCCTCTCTCGCTTTTATACAAACACAAATGTATAAAATGCATTTGTGTTTGTATAAAGCGAGAGGAAATTGTATATATACATATATTTTCGTTCCCCTCTCTCCCCTCTCCCAGATCTCGCTCGCCACTCTCCTAAATCTTGCTCGCCTCTCTCGCTTATACAAACATAAACGAAATGTATAAATTGTGCTTCTGTTTGTATAATGCGAGAGAAAATTGTATATACGCATGCAAATACATATATCTTCGTCCTACACACTTAAAATTATACAATACAAATATTTCTCTGCCCAGTTTTCTTTTGCCTTTCTCTCTTTCTCGTTTTATACATACACAGATTATACAATTGATCTTTTGTATACAACTACTTTCTTTTGTATATGTATAGCGAATTATACAACTATTTTTTTTGTATATGTATAGCGAATTATACATATATATGTTTGTTATGGAGCGCAATTATGCAAACTTTGCTATAGCATACAAATATGAATTTTGTGTTTGCTATATGTGAAAGTTGCTCATCTAGTTTACCAAACATGGGCGGAGTATACATTATATATATATTCGATTGTACATTTTATATAGAGTATAAAATATGCACTATCTATGCACTTATACATATTTTGTAAATTAGATGACTGAAAGATATTAGGCGATAATTTTTCTTTCTTTTTCTTTTCCTGGTGAGAGCCAAACAAATATACAAATCTAATTATAACCTACATGGAGCCAGCTGAGCAATAATATTTCTTTCTTTGATTAAAGATCTCATATTGAAACCTTACAAGTATATAAAAATAGGGAGAGTTTTACCCTCCTACTAAGGTTTTAATTAGTTGGACGAGTGCGCACACATTGAATATCAAATGCTTAATATTAAAAATTTATAGAATTTAAATCTTTAATCGGAAAAAAAAAAGATAATCAAACTACTTGAATCCTATGTATAAATGGATGACAAGCAGCTATCTGATCCAGAAAATGAGCACAACAGCGAGTCGCATCAAATGAACGTCACTTTAACACGGAATCTCAATCTTATCAAGTTTGTCAAATAATCAAGTTCTATATAATAAGAAAAAGATTATGATATCTTTATCTTGGAATACTACTTTAATTTAATTTATAAAATTGCAATTATGTATGAAAGTGATTACAGAAAAGGAATGCTCCCGCTTTTAAAAACTATATCCTTGGGATTTGTCCTCTTTATAAAAACAATAGCATACTCAATATAATGCTATAAAAAAAATTAAGAAGCGTAGATGTATGTAAATTTTATACCTAGAACGTAGAGAGATATTTTTGATAGATCTTTGGCTCGATGAAACATGGATAAAAGCAATTCAGAAAAGGAAACAATATTAGAAATGAAAAAATCACGGCAAACTACTATAGGAATAAGCATGACAAAGCATCTTGCACAGTAACTATAATAGAAAAATACGATAATCGAAGTACAAATAGCGACAAATAATAATAGAAATTAATGAACATGAAACTACAAGACGACTACAAGTATTAAAGGATAGTCAAGACCACACTCTACTACTTGTTAACCTACTACCACATTTTGTGTCCTCTCCCTATTCAAGGTCATATCCTCATCAATAAGTTGAAATTGCGTCATATCCTATTTAATCACCTCTTCCTAGTTTTTCTCCGGCCTACATCTACTTCTTGTGAATCCATCTATCGTCAACCTCTCACACCTGCACACTAAGTCATCAGTGCATCTCTTCTTCACATGCTCAAACTACCTCAGTGTCGTTTTTCGAATCTTTTCCTCCACCCAAGAAACTCTCAGCTTGTCATGTATATCTTTATTTCTAATTTTATTTTTCCTAGTATATATGTCCACACATCCATCTCAGCATCTTTATTTCTGTAATTTTCATTTTCTGAACGTGAGAGATTTTGACTGGCCAACACTTCGTCTCATACAACATACTTGGCTTTAACAACCATAACTTGCCTTTAAGTTTAAGTGGCACCTTCTTATCACAGAAGACTCCAGTTACGAATGAATCTCCATTTCATCCGTTGTGCACCAATATGGTGTGTGACATCATCGTCAATCTCCTCGAACATTTCCTTGGGTAATACACACAAGATACCTGAAACTATCTCTTTTTTTGGATGGCCAAAGTATCAAGCCTTACTTCCATTCCACCTTCACGTGTTACGTTACTGAACCTGTACTCCAAGTATTTTTTTCTTCCTCCTACTCAAATTGAACTTCAAGATGTCTCCAAACCTCTAGCTTAGCACTAACTCCATCGATCGCGAGTCACATCACTCAAAACTATATAATTCAATATGCACCAAGACACCTCTCTTTGAATTTGTCGAGTCAATGCATTCATAACATTGATCATTATGTCATCTATACCTCAGCCCAAAAGAAACAAAAATTTAATCAATAAGCAAAATTAATAGATAATGAACAAAAATTGAATAAAGATCTTTTCGAGAAATATAAGTCTATCTATACTACTAATACTTGATCTATATATGATAATATTGCCAACATGTTGATCAAATCCCTTTAACTCATGTTATCAACAAAATCAAGTAATTTAATAAAGATAGCTTGAAAGTGAAAGCATATATAATTGTAGTCCCATTATGTACTTGAACCAAACAATTTGATTGACTCTATGAAGTTGCGTAACCTATGCAATTGATATAGAAACCAATCTCACCAGAACAATGGACAATGACATTATTGGCATTTAGCTCTAGCTAAATAGGGGGGTGGGGGGGGGGGTTTAAAAGTCAACCATGAAATTAAGTGATGTTGTGACCAGTTAACTACTTATGGTCCACTTATATAAGGGTCCAGGGCTACTTTCTTTGATTGCTATTAGGTATTACTAGCATTTTCCATCCAATTTTCTATGACTTAGCTAGATTAACCACTATTGTAAATCATTATTTTAGTTTATCTTTTGGTAGTAAGGTAGAAGAAATTAAAACCAATATTATTACAAATTGTCAGTATATTTTGTTGAGTCTCACGTTGGTTGATTTAGGATATTTAATCTCATTAGTAATTTTAGACTTTTCTCACAATTCTTTTCTTCTGATCAAAAAATCTATCAGAAACAACACTTTTACCTCACAAAATAAGAATAAGGTGTATGTACACAGTACATATCATCTCTTTAGATCGCACATGTGATATATATTATATTGATTATTGGTTATGTGATCTATCGAAAACAACACTTTTACTTCACAAAATAAGAATAAGGTGTATGTACACCGTACATACTATCTCTTTAGACCACACATGTTATATATATATTATATTGATTATTGGTTATGTTGTTGTTGGTCTTATTAGCATTTTTAGACTTTCGTTAGAATTCTTCTTCTCTTTGTCAGTAGAAAATTAAACTTTGTCAGTAGAAAATTAAAGATCCATTGCTATTTGTGGTTGGAATTGAACAAGTAATGTTCCATTGAGCTTATATAATTGTGCTACCTTAATAATTTGGATTGGATTGAATTGGTTTGGTTTGATTTTTTTTTTTTAAAAACGCTAGATTAATTGAGCTTGTAAAGAACTTCTTGAAGCAGACATAGTTGGTCTATTGGTTATTTAACTTTTACATTGAATCTGACCTTGAAAATTGTTGGGATTAGTATTAGAAGATTGTACAATATCAAATTTGGAGTTGATATTCATACATGTCGATGGAATTTTTATACAACAAGTTATGGCGATTTGTCAGGAATTGTTGTCATAATTATTTTACCACAAATCCCGAATGATCCATCAGGATTTGACAAGACATGTTTTGCCATCAATTTTAAATTGTTTAGATTTGTGGCTAAGATTTTGATGATTTATCAAGACTTAACTAGAAATTTCATGAATTATTTTGACACAACAAGTTTTGTCCGTAAATTTGAAATCCTAGTGAAATTTTGTTACGTATGTAAATCTACATATGAGTTTGTGGAGCACTCGAATGTAGAGCTATTAAGTCAACGGGCGTTGTGATTGACAATATATTTTTTTCCTTTTTATTTATTTGTCTTACTTTTTTTTTAGTTTATTTTTAAAAAAAAAATTGGTCTATTTAAAAAAAAAATTTCTTTCCCTATTTGAACTTTTTAATTATAATTTTTCAGATGATATGTTTAATACCACAAAATTAAAAGATATTTTGGTACATTTTATTTATTTTTAGTTTAAGATTACAAAATTCAAAAAAATTATTTACTTCTTAAACATTGTATCACGTCAAAATCATACAAAAAAAAAATCAGAAGTACGAAGTAATACACAAGGAAATTATGTTTTTTTTTAAAAAAATTAATAGAAGGATAAATTAAGCTAGTAATTTACTGTTCTCTCTAGTCCGTTTTACTTGTTATCCTTAATACAAATAAATAGTTCACAATAATTTTATATTAAAAAGTTAAATATAATTAATTATTATACTTTTCATCTTTATTGCTTACTCAATAAATGTAAAACGCGAAACTAATGGGGAAATAGTATTAATTGAGATCAACATATAAATAAGGATAATTTAGTCAATTCTTTTAGATAACATTTTCTGCAGGGAGGTACAAAAGAAAACATCACAAGTAAAATGAATCGAAATAACTAAAGAGTATACACGATAATCATATCATTAGTGACAGAATCAAAAAATTTATTAATAAAAGAATTCAAAACTTGAAAAATAAATACATAAAAAATTCAAAAAAAATTCAAAATTTACTATATATATACATTTAAAAATAAATAAATCATTATAAATAAGGTAATTTTCTACCCAATAAAGCCTGAATGAACCTCCCTGCATCTAGTCAGTTCTTTTATGTCATATGCTATACAAAACCCTTCTTTTTCATTGAATTGAACTAATATATGGTATTTTATATAATATAAGTACAAATACAAATATAGGAATTGGGACTTGTCTAGTACCCATGAAGAGAATCTAAAGGCAGAATCTTAGCACAGACATTATAGTATGATATTTAATTAAATAGTGATAAAAAAAAAAGGTCACTACATTTCAAGAAACCATTCACAAGGACATGACTTATTTTCTCACAATTGTCATGTCATGCACATGGAACTCTAATATTGTGAAAATTAACCATTGAAAAGCAACTCAACAGCCACTAATAGAAAAGTTGATGTAGTTGTCCCCTTTCTTTTGGATTTATTATAGACTATAGTATTCAAATTGAGATGATGACTTAACTTCTTTTACTAAGCTCTGCAATTTATTATAGACTATAGTATTCAAATTGAGATGATGACTTAACTTCTTTTACTAAGCTCTACGTATTGCATTTAATTTTGACGTAATACATAAATACGCTCTTTAACTTATTTTTAATTGGTATTTATGTCCTTTAATTTTAAGTGTATACAAGTAGATACTTAAATTTGTATAAAATTGAACAAGTAAACGCATACATCATACATGTCATAATACACCTAAGACGCTACGAAGAACACAAAATTGCCACATAACACCACATAGGACGAATGTATCTATTTGTTCAATTTTATACAAATTTAAACATCTACTTAAGCACATCTAAAATTAGAGGACATAAATATCAATTGATGTCAAATTAAAATACATTTATATGTTGTCCTTAGTTAATTTGTGCATCTATAGAGAATTGTCTCCAAAAGAATATTAGTACTAAAGCAAAAGTCAAACCATGTACACATGTAGCCCAAAATGAGTTGACAATAATTTGAAAATTAAAATATACTTTTTCATGTCACTGGGATTGTAGATGCTTTGTAAGGAAGGGAAGAAAAGATTAATAGTAAACTGAAAAGAAAGATTAACTTACGAAGGAGAAAAATTAGACAATTAGGAAGAAAATCATTTCCTTTTCATTGGAGTGGAAAAGAAAAGCGTGAAAAGAAATCATTTCCATTTCATTGGAACCATTCATTGTATCATACATGCATTTAGGCTACCGACGAATACAAATTGTATCGATGAACACAAATTATATTAACAAATATAATTTGTATCATCAAATACAATCAATGCATATATATGAAAGGATACAAACAACAAAGAAATTTGTATATTTAGATTGTATCGACAAAAATAATGCACATCTCATTTGGAATGAGACAACAAAACTGAACTTTATGCACGCACATATGAATATTTTATGGAACAAGCTAATTGTCATTCTATCACCACAAATAATTTTATATGCATCAGAATATTTCGTACGTAGTGCATATATATAAATTATAAACACTAAATATATTAATTAATTAAGCTCTATTTTTCGTTCTTTTTCAGTATCATTGGTAATGAAGAGAATCAAATTTAGTTGAACCCATAGAGGCGAATCTAGCATCACAAGTTACATACATCTAATTTTATATTTGTACTAAAAAAAATTCACTATATGAAAATATTCCATTATAAATTCTATTATATATTACTGTATATTATATTTTGAGATTATTGCAAGAATTCATAAATTTTAATTCGAATTCTCTTCTGATCTTGTTTGCAATATTCTTTAATTTCTCAAATATAGAAAATATACTGCAAACACAAAATAAATAAATAAATAAATAAGTTTATTCATCAAGGTTGTGAGCACAAATTTGTTTATTCCTTGATTCTACTCTTTTAAGATTTTCCCGTGATTCAAGGTATATTGTTAGTAGCGCGTTATTCGAACATATGATGATTTGGATCTCCTTGTAGTATATTTGATCACGAGGAGTATCAGACAGACTTTGAGAGGGCGGTATATTTGACACCTTAATCTCTATGTGAATATCTCAAGAGTTTATGGAATATATATTTGAGATTTCTCCTAAATGAACATGCTACCCTTTGTATTAGGCGTGAGCTAAGCCTCATGATAAAATAGCCTTTAAAAATTTCAATAGAGATTAAATTAAACTCGTCTGATAGAATCTAGGTAAACATATATATAGTGCATGATTTTTTAATCTAATAAGGAATTGACATTTTGTTCCAGTAGCTGTCACTAGTACTAAATTGATGCACCAACTAATTTAAATCCCTACAAGCACATGGACTTATAATTCTAAGATGGCTCCCCTTTTGGATTCATATTAATGCACCACTCATTTGCTATATTGAGTAGTGGAATTCCACTTGCCCCACTAAATAAACTTTACCTATAATAACAAATTACAATTGATCTTTAAGCCAAAAGTTCAGTAAAGTATAATCATTTTGATTCTTAATTAAGAATAAAATCATTTTCCCCATTTTTGTAGATCTCATTTTGTTTTAAAATATGCAAAGTCAAAATATTCACATGATAAAAATAATTTAATTTCCAATATAAAATTTACGAAATGACAAGCCACTGATATAGTGAGGGAACACACTTTTTGGTCATTTATATTTACTGAGATTCATACATAGTTTACTTATTTTAAAATAAAAATATAAATTTGTGATTTTACTGTTATAGCAGGTAAAATCAAGTGATATTATATGAAATTTACTCAATATTACCCTTCAAAATAATTAATGTTTTAATCTTTAAAAAATACAAGTTGACCTAAAATAATTAATGTTTCACAAAATAAAAAAGGTACTAATTTTTTTTATAAAAAATTGCCCTCCACGTATTTCTAATTATTCAATGATAATTATGTCAATCTAAAAAGGAAAAAAATCAATAACTAAGGGTATTTTAGTTATAATCGTCTTAATTTTTAGAAGTGAGTGAATTCCTTAATCTATATACACAAACCTAAATATTACTTTCGATCTGTCTCAATTTATGTGATATTTTTTGAATTTAATTTCAAGATTTTAAACAAGTTTATCTTTGACGATAATTTTTTATGTCTTTTAAATATTCTAAATTGTCATTTATTGTGATTTATAATACTTTTTATATAGTTTTCGAATATATAAATTTTGTTTCAAAAAAATTAAATATTTAAGTCCCGAATTCACAATCAAAACTAAATTGTTTAACTCACAGGAAGCGATAAATACCATATAAATTGAGACGAAAAATAATTATTTTGAACAAATAAAGTATTTTATAATAAATAATAAACTACATGGAGCACATACCTGAAATTATTTTTTAAGCAGGAGTCTGAACCTAGCATCCATGTGTTACTAATTTTTATACACAGGAAAATCCATAGTATGTGACCTACTATATTTTATTAACATATATCCTTCAAAAAAATATATAACAGTCTGACATCCTTCATAGAATGAAGAGAACCTAAACTTAGTATATGCACACTGACAGATACATGAATAATAAATTCATCAAGAAAGCCCGAGGTTTTCATAATATATTTTTTGTTCCGATAGTTGACATGAGAGTTTTGATAAACCAAAATATTTTAAGCCTTCAACTATATTTATTATATAAAAAGAATATTTATATATTGAAGAAATGTGTTCTTTTGTGGAGCTTTGGACTTTTCAACTAATCTAGAGTTGTTTGAGTTGTACGACATTGTTGGAATGTTGTGTCATGAAGGGGACAAATCAAGAGATATACTGTTGGATCGATTTAGATTATGTCGTAGTGGGCTTAAATCTCCTTAAAGAGAATGAGTTATCCGCGCCTCAGCTTAAAAATTTGTTTATTCATTTTTGTTCATTTTATTTCAACTGTAATTTATTGTATTCTTGGTATATTACACCAATATCAAATGTTGTGGAATGATGTGGTGCAGTGGATAAAATTATTTTCTTAGTTAGAAGTTTTGGGTTCAAATCTTGGGTATTAAAACATACTTGATAGGAAGCAATTCCCCTCCAATAAGGCTTTATGTGATATAAATTTAACTTAATCGGACTTGGTACGAATATCGAATACAATTTTTTAAAAAAAATATGTGATATTATAAAAATTGAATTTTGATTCGTAACTTAGGGCATTGGAATTCGAAAACTTTGTAGCAATTCTTGGGAGAGGAAAAAGGCCTTTTAAGTAATCATTTGTTTTCACATGCAATTTACAAATGACAAATGCTCTATCAAAGCGAGACAACCAAACACCTAGGGCGAATTGCCCGACCCACCCGTTTTCAAAACATTAATAAATTATTGAAAATTAAATAAAACAAAGGAATTGTCTTTATGGTTGGGTAAAAGTGAGCAAAGGAATCCTCAAAAGGAAAAAAAAATAGATTAGTACTCTACTCCGTTTCATTTTAATTATCATTTAATTTGAAAACAAATATATTCTAAAATTTAAAAATAATAATAACAACAGCATATTTAATGTAATTCTACAAGTGTAGAGTAAAATATATAGTACAAATTTTCATTTCTATTTATAAATATAGAGAAATTATATTCGAAATACTCTCCGCTCAAAAAAAGTGTTATAATTTAATTTTTCTATTGTATTTACGCGCCGAAAAGTGGATGCACCAGAAGGGGCCCACCTTTTAAGTATCCAGTAGGTGAGTGACAGCTACCCTCTTAATTCTCAAGTGTATTGATGCTTTGCCTTAATTAATCACCGTCATCCTCGTGTTCACATATTTTCTTCTCGACAATATATTGTATATATGGATTAAATATAACTATTTCATATACATATTTTACATTTTAATATAGTTAACAAACTATTTTATTTCACAACCCCAACAATATAAAACAATTGAATGCATTTATGTATATATAAATTTAAATAATGTCTGGTCTACTAATTTGAATGAAAAACAACAAACTATTGCTAGTCGGTTGTGAAAGAAAATTATAAGTGATATTTGGGTGCATTTTGTGTGGACGAAATATTTAAATTATTTCTAGTCGTTGGTGAAAATAAATACACTACAAGTCTACCACAAAAGAGATATTTAATATTAATAGATTTTATTTTTAGTAATAATTGAGTTAATATTATTGTATTTAGAATTGTTAAAGTTTTTATCGATATTTACATAAAATGTTGGTTATAAATATTATATTTATTATTTTTCGCTAAGTATAATGTAATGGAAATAATATTATTCCTATTAATTAATTGCCAGTAAATTCTTTATTGAGATAACTTTCAAAAACACACCTAAACTATACCCTTTTTTTGAGTTTCATACATAAATTATTGAGAGTGTGAGTTTCATACCTAAACTATCAATTTTTAGTTTGAGAAACACACCTCTCTCTTTTATACCACTCTCATCATGGTGTGTGTAATACACTCTCTTTTATTTTAAAAAATTGTCACATCCACTCCACATGGACAAAACATTCAACCTTGACAAAAATTAAATAAATTATTAGTATTAGTTAAAATTTAAAAGTTATTATTCAAAAAAATAATATTTCTTTTATAAAATAAAATGTAAAAATATTTTTCTTACCCCACACCATCACTTCCTCTCGGGGGGGGGG
>JAJOOS010011665.1:0-11054 GCA_029582725.1 Solanum chiquidenum | reverse complement strand
GGATGGGTTTCAGTGGTGAACCACGGACCACCAGCACGGGCCGTGGTCTGACCTACGGTCCGTGGATGGTGACCGTAAGTTGCACCTGCAACTTCTCAAAATCTGCATTTTTGGTCTGTTTCAGATACGGGGTGTTACAAGTAGTATCACTTTATTCATGAAAATATTAAGTAAAAAGTTTTTTTTCTTATACCTTTTCTCTGCTTGAATTGAGCTAGTAGAAAAATATTTTACTCGTACATATTTTCTCTTTCATCTCTTGAAGAGAGCGAGGTTGAGCGGAATGATTTTGATTTCTTTTATCTTGATATCCGCACTTTTTCAAACCGTAACAAAAACATGAATCTCCTTAAAACTGTTGGTGTAATATACCACAAATACAATAAATTACAGTTGAAAATAAAATGAACAAAAAATGAATAAAAAGTATTCAGGCTGAGGCGCAGATATTTCGCTCTTTTTA
Organism: Solanum chiquidenum; assembly: GCA_029582725.1. Classification (NCBI taxonomy): domain Eukaryota; kingdom Viridiplantae; phylum Streptophyta; class Magnoliopsida; order Solanales; family Solanaceae; genus Solanum; species Solanum chiquidenum. The sequence continues at coordinate 10,591 of JAJOOS010011665.1, read as the reverse complement.
AGGAGATTCAAGCCCACTACGGCATAATCTACACCGATCCAATAGTAATACTCTTGACTTGTCCCTTCCAGGATACAACAGCCCAACAACTTCGTACAACTCAAGTAACTCCGATTTAGTTGAAGAGTCCAAAGCTCCATAAAAGAAACCTTCCTTCAACATATAAATACTCTTTTTTGTATATAGTGAATATAGTTGAAGACTTAAAATATTTTCTTTGTTTCAACTCTCTCTTTCACTCCTACCCACTACAATATTTTTTCACACATAACATCACATTTGTGTCAATGTTATAGGTTCCAGTTAGGAAAACTATTGATCATCTCTTCATTTATGGAGAAATTACTAGTTTTGTTAGGGATTACTATGCTAGGGTAATAATGCTCAGATTACTCGTATAATAATTCAACAAGTAGGTGATCATTAGCGATATAATTACCAAACGTATGAGGTTGAGATTGAATACCATTGGGAGGGGTATAAGAAAAAATTCAATTACAAAGTTAAATCGTGAGTTAATCTCTTGTAGCGAAATAGTAACCAACGAGTAACATAATTTAAATCAACACTGTTCAAGTTATCAATTTAAGATGAGTTAGAAACCAATTTCTTGTCAAGACAATAATAAGTTAACACGAGTGACAAGCAAAAAGGTAATCTACTAGAGTGCGGAAGAGGGTATTGATTTTCAATAAGAGTCAATGTGATTGCTCAACAACATCACTCTCGCATGAATAGGCTAAATTAAGCTCAAGCACAAAAAATGCATTTCTTCAATCACAAATTGTTTATCACAAGAGCTTTTTTCAAGCCTCTCATGTAGCACATGCAAAACAATCCAATACCTTAACATTGATTTCTATTTTCAAGCAAATCTAGCATTTAGCAATGAAACCCTAAATTTCTTTTTCCAAGCAAACTTAGAAATCATAGTTAATATGCAAGTATCAAACTAACTATCCACTTCATGCATTCTTGTCCAAGCAAAACATGAAGATATAGACTAGATTTAAGTTTGCAACCTCAAATCATATATTAAAACATGACAATTAGTTTGTATCCATGTAAATCAATGTAAAACTGAGCAATACACAAAAACTAACTATTTTAATCGACACCAAACTTTATTTACACCCCCCTAGAATATGGAATTTAGCTACTCATGATAAAATTAACAGAAATTAAACCAAAAACGTTATTTGTCATCTGGATATGAAAGCTTAAAGTTCAAAATGAAGAAACCCAAATCAAAACCCTCAAAGTTGAATTACAAACTTGCTTTACACTCAAAAACTCAAGATATTCTTCTCAATGGTAATTTCAGAACATGGAAGATGAGTTTTCTCTCTCTTCTCAGCTATTTATAGCTTCTAAAAATTAGCAGAAAATTTCATTCTCAAACCCTTCTGGTGATGTTAGTCGGGCTCGTCGACACATTCGGTGAGTCACTGACTACTCCTCTTCTCGTTGTTCCTTCCTTACTTTAAGATTCAGGTGTTTGAACCATAAATGGTGAGCTTGATAGGCATCACCATTCTTGATCGGCGAGTCACCGAATACCACCTTTTCTCGCCAAGTTGTTTTTGTGTTTCAGACAAACTTTCTGGCACTTACGGCAATATCATCATCTTACCAACTTGATTGGCGAATCGCTGAACCAGTTAACATCTCGTCGACTTGCTTTGAGCTCTTTAGCTTGGAATTCTGTCATTTTCAACGAGCTCAGGCTCATTTGGCGAGTCGCCGAGTTAATCCGTGAGCTTCAGGTTTGCACTTTCTTTATTTTCTATGTTTTTGGCTTTTTTGCATGTATTTGTCTTCGCCTTGTCCTTAAGTCTTCATAGCTATAAAACAACAATTAAACATCAAATATGGACATAAAATGACATTGAAGACACTATTTGTTGAACTAAAAAACCTCAAATGAGTCCAAAATCTCCTGCTCATCATAGGGCTGCGGGGATTTTAGGTCAATAGATTCAGGTTAGAAACTATGAAAAACTGAGGGGATGCACAAAGTAATACTAGGTTGAGAGTGTTCTTCCAAGCTATGCCTAATATTATCTTATGGTTCTTATGGAATATGAGAAACATAGTCTTGCATAGAGGTTCTTATACAAGAAACAAGGTGATGTGGGCTGTTAATTCTACCATTTCCAAGTTTAATAGGTTAAAATTTCACACAACTTGTACTAATTGGACACAAATGATAATCATGATGGAAAATTACACTCCTATGAACTAGTGTAAAATTGTTAGGTGGATTCCATCTCCTAGTGGTTGGTTGAAATGTAATACTGATAGGGCTTCTAGAGGTAATCCTAGTTTTAGTGTTGTTGCCTTTTATTTAAGAGATCATGAATGCTCTCTAGTGGGTGCTAAAGGTTTCAAGATTTTTTATTCTACTGATTTGGTGGCTGAGGCTAGGGCTATAAGGGAAGGACTACAATATTGCCTAGAAAAATAATTTACCAACATTATAATTGAATCAGATTCATTGGCTATGATTAACATCATTAATAGAGTCTAGGAGATCCTCTGGAGTGTGAGCATGGAGGTCAACGCCATTCACAAAATTAGAAGTGTAATCACAGTGAGAGTACAACACTTCTTAAGGGAGGAAAATACTCTTGCTGATTTTTTTTTTGCTAACTCAATTTTTAGTTTTGCAGGTACAAATGAATTCAATACATAATAGGAAGTCTCAAGTGCATGATGGAAAATAATGGTACTAGATAAAAGCAACACACCAGCCTTAAGATTTCAACAAACAAACACAATAAATAGGTACTATTAAGAGAGTATAAGAACAAGAACAACTTTACAAGTTAATAATTTGAGCTACAAAAGAGGATTCTGATGATTTTTGTTTGAGTTTCATTTTAAGACAATACTTGCACCTAGTGAGAGCATAGAGGTGTTTAAAGGGTACTAAATCAGGGCTTAAAAATATCAAATAAAGTTTCACCTAACCTAGTCTTGGTTAATTCAGTCTCAGATTTTCTTGCTCAAAACGGGTACAAATGTAATAATCAATTGAAATACCTAATCTTTTTATGGTTGTATCAATTTCATTGTGGGATTCAATCCATTGAAAGTTACCTTGATTGTTTCATCTATCTACTTAGTTACAACAACAATATATAGATGAAGCCTATCCTCGATTTGAACAATCTGAAGGGAGTGAATATTGATCCTAAGAAACTATTTTAAGTCATATATAATGAAGAGTTTACTTACCTGCATCTTTGAAGCTACATCAATTGATATTGGCTATGATATTGAAGAGTTCTAATCGACTAAACAAATTGATTAAGGACCTAGAAAAACAGTTCACCAACATTATAATTGAACTCTCCAAATATCAAATCTAGATGAATTAGTTTCATGCAAAGCTTTACTCAGTTAATGTTTTCAACCTACGGAAGAATTGAGTACTAATTTTGTGAAGAGTTTACTTGAGTGAAATCAGTTGTAGATGTTGAAGAACAAATCACTAAAGAGCATACTCAACTGGTCTGATCGGACATTGTTGAGAGAGCTTAAATCTCTTCAACTTCCAGAAGATCGATGGCTTTACAACTTCACTTTCCACTTCTAGAATTTTCCTTTTGTTTTTAGACTTTCTGTCTTTAGATTTTTTTTTTTGTTTTATGGGCTTTGACACTTTGGGCTAGCTCTTTTGTACTCCCTCCGTCCCATTTTATGTGGCAACATTTCCTTTTTGGTCAGTCCCAAAAAGAATGTCACATTTCCTTATTTGGTAAGTATTTAAAGGTACAATTCCTCTTTTACCCTTGTTGGTCCCACTTAATCTTGAAAAGAGTACTCCAATACATTTATTAGGAGAGAGAAAAATGAGTCTATTTTTTGAAGGGCAATTTGGTAAACATTTCAAAGTCTTTATCTATTTATTAAACTCCGTGCCCGATCAAATGTTGCCACATAAAATGGGACGGAGGGAGTACATATTTTTTTTAATTAAAATCTGACTCATTAATTTACGTCTTTAAGTTACAAAAAAAACATTTAAACATAAAATTTAGCATTATTTATATAAAATTCAATTCATTTTTTTACATTATCAATACATGTGTAAATTATGTCATAATTTATTTGTTAATTTATTTGAAATAGAATGTGGAAGTATATAAATAAATTCATATGCTATATATACTATATACAATATTATTTAAAATAATCCTAAATAAAAGATGTAAAAGATTCATATCTATGTTTTTTCAATTCTTTGATAAAAAGATTCATTCTCTTCATATGCTTCGGGATAGTGAAACAAGGTTGTAACTCATAAACTAAAATATTTATAGTAAAGCGGAGTCTCTCCTATAACTTTGCCTTTCCCCATGAATTAATAATACATGTAATAAAATTATTAACTGACAATATCTTTTATTTAATATAAATTAATATCTTATTTTATTTGTTAGGTAAACGATGGTTTTATAATATAAATTAATATACTATACAAATTTTTAGTACAATTACACAACAAATCAAACATCTTATAAAAGTATTGCATTACAAAATCATGCATAATATTATAAAAGAAAGCTCATAATAATATAATAAAGACAAGAAATGAAATGAAGATGAAGGAGAGAATTCTTATTCAAATGTGTCTTTCAAATGGTGAGTGATATCTCTATTTATAGTATTGAGATATCACTCCCAAAAGTCATCTAACTAGTAGATACATGATTATCCTAAATGTTCTTATCACCTTGGAAGCACCTATACATGAATCCAATTAATTGTTGGATAAATCTAATCGATAATCCACATCAATACAATGGATTTATAACACTCCCCCTTGGATGTCCATATATAATGTGTCTCGTTAAACCTTAGTAGAAAAAATCCAATGGGAAAAAGCCTAGTGAAGGAAAAAGAGTACACACATCTCATAATACGCTTTGAATGTTGCCTCGTTAAAAATCTTACCAGGAAAACCTAACTTGGGACAAAACCATGGTTAAGAAAAATAGTACAACGCGTATTTCACTCCCCCTGATGAATGATTCACTTGATATCTCGGAGACAACGCATTCCAATCTTGTATCTCAACTTCTCAAACGTTGACGTGGGCAATGACTTAGTGAATAAATCATCAAGATTATCACTTGAACGGATTTGTTGAGCTTCTATATCACCATTTTGTTGAATTTCATGTGTGAAAAAAAAACTTCGATGAAAAATGCTTTGTCCGGTCTCCTTTGATGTATCCTCCTTTCAATTGAGCTATACATGCAGCATTATCTTCGTACACTATGGTCGATATATTCTTTTTGAAAGAAAAAACATACATTTCCTTAACATGGTGGGTCATTGATCTCAACCAGACGCACTCTCGATTTGCCTCATGGATGGCTATTATTTTTGCATGATTTGAAGAAGTGGCTACCAATGTTTGCTTTATTGATCGCCAAGATATTGTTGTGTCTCCACACGTAAACAAATAGCTGGTCTGAGACCGAGCTTTATGCAGATCAGATAAATATCTTGCATCTGCGTAACCAATCAGTTCTGATTTGGGTTCATCGGAATAGAATAAACCCATGTCCATGATCCCCCGAAGATATCTAAGTATGTGTTTAACACCATTCCAATGTCTTTTTGTTGGGGAGGAACTGAATCTTGCCAGTAAACTTACTGCAAAACAGATATCTGGTAGAGTATTGTTAGCAAGGTACATTAGTCCTCGACTGCACTAAGATATGGAGTTTCATCACCAAGAAGCTTGTCATCCTTCTCTTGAGGTCGAAATTGATATGTATTGACATCAATCGATCTTATCACTATTGGGGGTACTCAATGGATGTGATTTATCCATGTAAAATCGCTTTAAAATCTTTTCTGTGTACGTTGATTGATGGACAAGTATTTCATTTGACAAATTTTCAATTTGTAGGCCAAGACAAAATTTTGTCTTGCCGAGATCTTTCATTTCAAATTCCCTTTTCAGGCACTCCACAGCTTCTAACAGCGCTTTACGAGTCCCAATGATGTTCAAATCATCAACATAAACGGCTATTATAACAAATTCATATTCCGACCGTTTGATGAAAATGTAGGGACAAATCAGGTCATTTTTGTATCCTTTCTTTAGCAAATATTCACTCAGATGATTGTACCACATCCTCCTTGATTGTTTCAATCCATATAAATATTTCTAAAGCTTTATTGAACAAGTTTCTCTTAAATCTTTGTATGTTTCAGACACCTTAAATGCTTCAGAGATTTTCATAAAAATGTCGTAGTCCAATGAGCCATACATATAGGATGTAACAACGTCCATCAAACGCATTTCGAGCTTTTCATGAACTGCCAGATTTATGAGATATCTGAAGGTGATTGTATCTACCACAGGAGAATATGTCTCCATGTAATCAATGCCAGGTCTTTGAGAAAAACTTTGAGCAACAAGTCGGGCCTTATATCTCACGACTTCACCTTTTTCATCTCTTTTTCGCACAAAAACTCATGTGTACCCCACTGGCTTGATACCTTCAGGTGTTTAGCTTATTGGTCCAAAAACTTTACGTTTTTCTAGTGAAGTCAATTCTGCTTGAATTGTGTCCTTCCATTTCGATCAATCATTTCTCTGTCTACATTCGTCAACAGATTTTGGCTCAAAATCTTCATCTTGTTGCATTATTTCAACATCAACATTATAGGCAAATATGTATCACAATATTATTTCGATTCCACCTCTTTCTCGTCGAGACATAATTCATTGAAATTTCTTTATTCTCATATTTTTTAGAAATTTGAACCTCCTCGGAGGTTTCATCATGTGTTATGACTCGGATCGCTTCTTGAGAAAGTTCTTTCACCTCATGATCATCTTGATCATTTATTGCTTTTCTCTTTTGGGAATTTTTATCATTTGAATCAATTGGTCTACCACACTTTAAATGTGGTCTAGACTCATTTGCCTTAACAATTTGTTCCGTCGGGACATCAACTCAAGCTGGAGCATTAGCAGCTGGAACATGTGATCTAATAATTCTTGGAAGATTAGTAAAAGCATCTGGCAGTTGATTCGCAATATTCTATAAATAAATTATTTTTTGAACTTCTTGATCACATTGATTTGTTCGAGGATCCAGATGAGATAGTGATGATAAATTTCAATTTATCTCTTTTCCCAACTACTTATGTTCTCCCCCTAATGTTGGGTATACTAATTCATCAAAATGACAATCAGCAAATCTTGCCTTAAATAAATCTCCAATCATAGGCTCCAAATATTTTATGATTGAAGGAGATTCATACCCAACATATATCCCCAACCTTCTTTGGGGGCCCATCTTTGTGCGTTGTGGTGGAACAATCGAAACATATACCACACATCCAAAAGTTCTAAGATGGGAAATGTTTGGCTCTTGACCAAAAGCCAATTGTAATGGGGAGAATTCATGATAATTGTTCGGGCTTATGTGCACATGTGTTGTTGCATGCAAAATAGCATGCCCCCATATAGACACAGACAACTTTGTTCTCATTAGCAATGGCCTAACTATCAATTGCAGACGTTTAATCAATGATTCTGCTAGACCGTTCTGAGTATGAACATGAGCAACTGGATGTTCAACTGTTATACTAGTAGACATACAATAACCTTTAAATGCCTGAGATGTAAACTCACCAGCATTATCTAGACGGATTGTCTTTATTGTAGTCTGGAAATTGTGTTTTTAATCTTATTATTTGAGTCAACAATCATGAAACAACCATGTTGCGAGTTGATAATAAGCACACATGTGACCATCTTGTAGAAGCATCTATCAAGACCATATAATATCTAAAGGGTTCACATGCAGGTTGAATTGATCCACATATATCACCTTGTATACGTTCTAGAAACGCAGGTGATTCAATTCCAACCTTAACAGTTGATGGTTTAATGATCAACTTTCCTTGAGAACAAGCAGCACAAAAAAATTCCTTTGACTGAAGGATATTTGGGCACTTTAAGGTGTGCCCATGTTAATTCTCAATTATTTTGCGTATCATATTAAACCCGGGATAGCCCAACTGGTCATGCCAAATGATAAAATCATTAGAATTAGAAAATCTTTTGTTTACTACGGCATGTGATTCAACTGTACTTATACTTGTATAGTACAACCCAGAAGAAAGTGCAGGTAATTTTTCATGCACAATTTTCTTCTCTTCATTAATTGTAGTAATGTAAAGGTACTCAAACTTTTCTTCATTAGCAGTCTCAACAAGATAGCCATTTTGACAAATAACTTTGAAACTTAATAAGTTTCTTTGAGACTTACTACAATATAATACATTATCAATGGTCAATATTGTCCCTCCAGGTAGTAATAAGATCGCTCTTCCAGAGCCCTCAATCAATTTTGTACTACCTGATATTGTGTTAACATATGTCATTTTCATAACCAGACTAGAAAAGTATTTTAATATAGTAAGTGTTGTAGCACTATCAAGAAGACACACATCTCCATTACTCATCTTGGATCCAATTTGACAACTGGGGATTTCTATTAATTTTCATTAAAATAAAAATACATCAAAAGAAGTATGAAACAAAACTAATAACAAAAATTTAAATACTTCAAACATAAATAAGAACATGATAATTAAAAACACTTAAGTAAAATAGCAATAAACTACATTCCCCAGCTAAAAGATCAAACTTTAGTTTCGATCTCCAAAGAAGCCATCAACTTCCACATGAGTAATATCACCAAGGCCATCAAAAACATCATCATTTAAAGCCAAATTTTCTTCAACATTCTTATCATATTTTTGAGATGTTCTCAGTTTATCATCATCTTTAAGAGTCATATGTGACTCAGCTCGAGCATTGGAAGAGGAGGCACCACCTTTATTTTCTTTTCTTTAAAGAAATTTTAATTGAGCCTGACAAAATGCTCAGGTGTGCGACATTCACTCTTCCAATGTCCTTTCATGCCACAACGATGGCAATTACTTTTTGAGGGATTATTTTGAGAACTCATGTTGTTCTCCTTTTTATTATGACCACCACCTCGACGATTGGTGTATCGTCTCTTATCTTTGACACGTCCCCACACATTATTATAGCCCCGATGATCCTCTCTTTTAACTTCAGATTGATCAAGTGCTTCTACCACATTTGCTTCTGGTAACGGAGCAACTCTAGTGGGACGGGCTTCATGATTTTTCATTAAAAAGATATTATGTTACTCAGCCACCAGAAGGCATGAGATTAGTTCAGAGTATTTCTGAAAACCCTTTTCATGATATTGATGTTGCAATATCACATTTAAGGCATGGAAAGTAGTAAGTATCTTTTTCAACATGTCCTTATCTTTTATAGTCTCCCCACATAATTTCAATTGGGAGGTTATCCTGAATACAATAGAGTTGTATTCAATTACGGTCTTAAAATCTTGAAACTGTAAGTGCATGCACTCATAACGAGCTCTTGGCAATACTGTAGCCTTTAGGGGGTCATACCTCCCCTAAATCAGTCCACAATTCAAGTGGGTCTTTTACCGTCAGATATTCAATCTTTAGGCCCTCATCAAGATGATGACGAAGGAAAATCATAGTATTTGCCTTATCTTGACTTGATGCTTCATTTCCCTGAGTAATGGTGGCATCAAGACCCTTAGCAGCTAAGTGAATCTCAGCATCGAGTACCCATGAAAGGTAATTTTTCCAGAAATATCTAGTGCCACAAACTCAAGTTTGGATAAATTCGACATAACGAGATTATGAGAGAATAGGTGAATTAAACAAGAATATTTATATAATACCTTTGCAAGTAGGAGCTTCATGTTGATAACGTATTATAAAAGAAAGCTCAGAATAATATAATAAAGACAAGAAAGGAAATGAAGATGAATGAGAGAATTCTTATTCAAGTGTGTCTTCCAAATGGTGAGTGATATCTCTATTTATAGTGTTAAGTTATCACTCCCAAAAGTCATCTAACTAGTAGATACATGATTATCCTAAATGTTCTAATCACCTTGGAAGCACCTATACATGAATCCAATTAATTGTTGGATAAATCTAATGGATAATCCACATCCATACAATGGATTTATAACACATAACAATATTATTTTCTGTATGAATAATTCAGGCATAATAATATCCACCCATAATTTTCTTCTAAATCAAGGACTCTTGAGAACACATTTGTATAAGAATTGATATTTTAAAAAATAGTATAACTATAATTAAAACATTTGAAAGTTGAAAATTATATTTAATCATAAAATCTTTTTTAAAATATTTTTCAAATTTAAAATTTAAAATAAAAATACGGGTCTGTTTGGAAATCCACCAGGTAATTGGAATTGGTGTAATTACTAGGGTAATAATTACCAACTTAGTTATTACACAACATAGTAATTACGCTGGCCTATTTGTTCACCACAATGTAATTACAGTGTAATTACAAGTTACTGTTTGGTTGCACATAGGGCTGGCAAGGGGACGGGGACGGGGACTGGGGGACGGGACGAAGGGGGACGGGACGGGACGGGGGACCAATTGGCCGGGATTTTGGGGGGACCGGGATTGGGGGGATAAAAATCCGTCC
>JAJOOS010011664.1:0-11772 GCA_029582725.1 Solanum chiquidenum | reverse complement strand
AATGTGAATTATGAATTCAAGAGTTATGGTTCATGCTATGAAAGATCTCATGATGACAAAATAGACTCATAAATACATTCTCCTCACTCTCATTCTCAGTACTCGAGTCTTTGAAACAAGTTACTAGAAGTTGTAGAAGACTCCGCAAAAAGACAAAAAGGGATTTTCTGAAAAATGTTCGAAAGAACTCTGAAGACTTTGACTCTCAACTCTACCTTGAATGTGATTTATGAATTCAAGGTTGTGATTTGTGATAAGAAAGGTCTCATGATGTTTAGGAATGATTGTTGATAGCTAAACCTGAGAAAAGTCACGAAATCACCTTCTTGGAACAAGTCCGCGACGCGGAGATGGTTTAAAATAATACTTGCGAAATTAAAGTTTTGAGACAGAGGAGTCCGCGTCCCAACCGCGACGCGGAGCAACCTTTTGCTCACTGGGGGAGCAAGTCCGCGACGCGGACTTGCGTGCCAGATCGCACTCGACTTTCTCCTTATTCGTTTCCCAGTCCCAATTCGCCTAGATTCAATTCTTTTTCTCAATCTCTCTTTAGATTTAGATACCCAGCACATGAACACTAGAATCTAACTCTAACCACTCTATAAATCGACACATTAACCTCAAGAACTCCTCAATCTCAACCCAATTCAAGAATGAAATTAAATTCATGAATACATAACAAGAACATCAAAGCTTCATCTTTTAGAACAAATTTAAAGCTGAAATTAACATGATTGGCGTGTGGGTGAACAAACCCAACACTATGAAATCTTACATACCTGAAAGAATCATCTTCTTGAAGAACTTGAACGGAAAATCTGAAAAGAAGAACCCTAGCCTTAGATTCTCTTGATTTTCTTGAGCGTAGAATCTTTGGAGTGGATGAGAGGGTTTAGATTTAAGAAAACTGATTTTCTACACGTTTAGGGCAATTTAGATGACCTCCTAAGGGTTTTTAGGACTAAAATACCCCTAAAGAAATAAATAAGATGAGCTGGGAGTCGGAATTATTTTTCACCAGGCAGTGAGGTCCGTATTGGCTCCGCGTCGTGGAGCTGCTGCCAGGTTTGCGCGACGTTAGTAAATCAGTCATAACTTTTCACTCAGAGCTCGTAATTGAGAAAACTCGGTGGAATTGGAAAGAGGTCTCGAAGGACTTTAATTGTATATCTTGTAGCTCACCTAACTCATCCTGTACTAGGAGTTATTGTCGTTTGAAGTTGACCCAAAACTTAAGAAAAACTTAGGAATGACTTGAATGCTTTTCTCTTCAGTTCTTCTTAGAACTCAAGGTGCTACATCTAGTAAACTTAACACTTAAGAAATTTTAATTCCTCGGTAAAATCCTACTCACAACGAAGGATGGTTCGAGTCTTAGCTCAAAAATATTTCTGGGGTGTTACAGATACATCACAACATCTGATATATAAAAAAGTTATGTATCATATACATAACTATGAATAAGATACAAACTGATTTTTTTATATAAAACATTAGTGTTTATGTATCAATAGTAATATTTGATAGTGTCTACAGATGCATAACCTTCTACTAGTTGAATAAGGTCTGGTGTATGTATCGGTAGTAAAATATAATGAAATTTGTAATAGTTGTGCACCCAATAGATAATTATGAACATGATACATACTAATTTGTGTTTCAATAAATTAGAGTTATGTATCAAAACTAATATTTGAAAAATGATATATTGTACATGATAAAATTATAATGCATCATAAAGGTGAAACTAACGAATTATACATTAATTTAAGAATAAAAATCAACTAGATACATTAAAAGATCTGTTGAAAGCAACAAAAAATAAAAAAAGATCAACAATTTGATCTGCTAAAAGAAAAGAAATATGAAGAAATCCTTCCATACTCTCTCCTTTGCTCTGTTTCAACTCTTGTAGCTTTTTTTCGCTTTCAACAATGGCGTCACCTATGGATCTCGACTCAAAGCCCTTACCGGAGTCACCAACAACTCTTGATAAAATTTTAATGTATCATATTGTTGAAACGAATGCATTATACATTAATTTAAGAAACAAAAACAACTAGATACATTAAAAATGGAACTCATATGTATCAGAAAAAGGTGAACAAAAAATCAGAAAAAAGTCAATAATATGATCTGCTGAAAGCAAAAAAATATGATGAAGAAATCCTTCTACACTTTATCTTTTGCTATGTATCAACTCCCGTACCTTTTTTCACTTTCAATAATTGCGTCACCCATGAATCTCGACCCAAAGTCCTTACTGGAGCCACCAGTAACTCAACCTTTTCTCTCTTTTTGGGCGTTGTTTCCCCAATCAGTTTTGAATTTGATGATGCATCATTTTTTGACTAAATTTGTAGATAAAGCTAAAAAGATTAAAAAAATTGATACCTGATGAAGTGGAAAGAAAAAAATGGATGAAGAAGAAGATGAAGAAGAACTACCTCTTCAGTAACTTGCAATTAATAAATCGGAAAGAGAAGATTTGAAATTCAAATATAGAGTGATGGAGATAATTGCTGATACCATGGAGTGATTTTTTGGCGTGAAAAAAGGGAAAAAAATCTTGGGATTATATACAGTTTACGGTGATTTATCAAGAAAAGTGAGAGAAATTATGGAAAAAGGGATTTTTGTAATTTTTATGAATGGTAGGGAATAATAGAAAATTGGGTAAAAAAAAATGTGTAGTTAATGTTATAAACTAAGTATAAAAGCTAAGATAATAAGAAAGATGAGAAATAGTATATGTAGTATTTTCTTTCACTTACTCTTGCACCATTCTTTGTTACAAGAAGAGGGGTATATATAGTTGTATATACTTGGGCACCAAGTGTGATACATGGATATCTTCTTGTCATGTATACACTTTGGGGACCAAGTATATCATATGGATAATTAGTATACACCACTTAGCATTTTGTGTGTGTATTAATCTTACAACTCTTAACATATTAGTATGGACATCCAATTTACAACACTCCCCCTTCGATGTCCATATAAAAGAAAGAAAAATAATAGTGAAAGAAAAACTATAGTACTACGCATTATTTGCTACCTCATTAAAAACCTTACCAGAAAACCCAGTGGGATAAAGGGAAAAAGAGTGCAACGTGTATTTTCTCCCCCCGATAAAAATATCACTTAATTTCTCGAAGATGACACATTCTGATCTTGTTTATCAACTTCTCAAAGGTTGAAGTTAGTAATGCCTTGGTAAACATATCTACTAAACTATCACTAGAACAAATTTGTTGAACATCTATTTCACCCTTCGTTTGAAGATCGTGAGTGAAATATATTTTGTTCTGTCTACTTTGATGTATCCTCCTTTTAGTTAAGCTATACATGCAACATTGTCTTCATATAAAGTCATTGGAATCTCTCTCTTCGAAGGAAGACCACATGTTTCCTGGATGTGTTGAGTTATTGATCTCAACCAAACACATTGTCGACTAGCTTCATGTATGGCTATTATCTCTGCATGATTTGAAGAAGTAGAAACCATAGTTTGTTTTGTTGAACGCCATGATATAGATGTACCTCCATATGTAAATAAATAACCTGTCTCAGATCGACCTCTATGTGGGTCAGCCAAATATCTTGCATCTGCATAACCAATTAATTGTGAATTGGACCCTTTTAATAGTCCCATATCTATGGTTCCTCGAAGATATCTGAGTATATGTTTTATGCCATTCCAATGTCTCTATGTTGGGGAAGAACTGAATTTTGCTAATAAATTTACTGAAAAAGATATATTTGGTCGAGAATTATTAGCAAGGTACATCAATGCACCAATTGCACTAAGATATGGTGTCTCAGCATCAACAAGCTCTTCATGATTTTCATGAGGTCGAAATGGATCTTTATTAATATCAAGTGATCTTACAATCATCAGAATACTTAATGGATGTGCTTTATCCATGTAAAATCTCTTTAAAATATTTTCAGTATATGTTTATTGATGAATAAATATTCCATTTGTAAAATGATCAATTTGCAGACCAAAATAAAATTTTGTGTTTTCAGGGTCTTTCATTTCAAATTCCTCTTTCAAACATTCTACTGCATTTGAACGCTCTTTACGAGTTCCAATGATATTCAAGTCATCAACATAAACAACTATTATAACAAATTCTGATCTAGACCTTTTAATAAATACACAAGGACAAATTGGGTCATTCTTGTACCCTTCCTTTAATAGGTATTTGCTAAGGCGATTATACCACGTAAGTCCTGATTGTTTCAATCCGTATGAAGATTTTTGAAGTTTTATTGAACAAGTTTCTCAAAAATCTTTATACATTTCAGGCATTTTAAATCCTTCAGGAATTTTCATAAAAATGTCGTTGTCTAGTGAGATGTATGAATAGGTTGTAACGACATCCATTAGATGCATGTCAAGTTTTCCATGAACTTCCATATTTATAAGATACCTAAAAGTGATTGCATCCACCACAGGAGAATATGTTTCTATATAACCAATTCCAGGTCTTTGCAAAAAAATTGTGCCACAAGTCGTGCTTTATATCTTACGACTTCATTTTTCTCATTTCATTTTCGCACAAAGACCCATTTGTACCCCCACTGAATTTATACCTTCAGGTGTACGGACTATCGGTCTGGAAACTTCTCATTTTTCGAGCGAAGCTAATTCAACTTGAATTGCATCTATCAATTTTGGCCAATCATTCTTCTGTCTACATTCCTCGACAGATTTTGGTTCATGATCCTCATCTTGTTGCATTATTTCAATAGCAACATTATAAGCAAAAAAATTGTGGACAATTATATTATTTCGGTTCCATATTTTTCCGATAAAACATAATTTATTGAGATCTCTTTATTATTTTCAAGCTTCTGAACCTCTTCCAAGGTTTAATAAATTATTATGTCTTCTTTCTCTACTTGAGCAGGTTCTTTCATATTATGATCATTTGCTCATTTTCTTTTTCGAGTATTTTTATCTTTAGAACCGATCGGTCTACCATGTTTTAAACGTGCTTTATACTCATTTGCATTAATTAATTGTCCTACCAGGACATCAACTCAAATAGGAGCATTAGCAGCTAGATTATGAGTTTTAGTAACTCTTGATAGGTCACTGAATGCATCTAGCAGTCGATTTGCATTATTTTGAAAATGAATTATCATTTGAACTTCTAGTTCACATTTATTTGTATGAGGATCTAAATGAGATAGTGATAATGCATTCCAAACTATCTCCCTTTTCAACTGCTTATTTTCTCCTCCTAATGTTGGGTATAATGATTCATCAAAATGACAATCAACAAATCTTGCTGTAAATAAATCTCCAGTCATAGGTTCGAAATATTTTATAATAGAAGGAGATTCATACCCAACATATATCCCCAACCTTCTTTGGGGACCCATCTTTGTACGTTGTGGTGGAGCAATTGGAACATATACCGCACATCTAAATATTCTAAGATGGGAAATGTTCGGCTCCTGACCAAAAGCCAATTGTATTGGGGAGACTATATGATAACTTGAGGGCCTAATCCGCACAAGACTTGTTGCATGCAAAATAGCATGAACCCATAATGAAATGGGAAGTTTTGTTCTCATAAGCATTGGTCTAACAATTAATTGGAGGTGTTTAATCAATGATTCCGCTAGACCATTTTGTGTATGAACATGAGCAACCGTATGTTCAACTGTTATCCCAGTTGATATACAATAATCATTAAAAGGTTAGGATGTAAATTCACCAGCATTATCAAGACGAATTGTCTTAATTGCATAATCTAGAAATTGTGCTCTTAATTTTATTATTTGAGCAAGTAATCTTGCAAATGCTACATTGCGAGTTGATAATAAACACACATGTGATCATCTTGTAGATGCACCTACTAAAACCATATAATATTTAAATGGTCCACATGATGGGTGAATGATCCCACATATGCCTGTATATGTTCCAGAAATGTTGGAGATTTAATTCTCACTTTGATTACTGATGATTTAGTAATAAACTTGCCTTGAGAACATGCAACACAAGAAAGTTCTTTAAATTGAAGAATCTTGGTTCTTCAAAGAGTGTCCATGTGAACTCTCAATTATTTTGCGCATCATATTAGAATCGGGATGGCCCAACCAGTCATGCATGTGTTTCAACCATGCTAATACTTGTGTAGTATAAGCCGAATGAAAGAACGGGTGATTTTTCAAGGATAAATCTTTTACCCGACTTTATTGTAATAATATAAAGATATTCATTATTTTCATTATTTTTAGTCTCAATATGATAGTCATTTTGACGAATGTCACAGAAATTTAATAAATTTCTGTGAGACTTACTACAATATAATGCTTCATCAATTTCCAATTTTGTTCTTCCGATAAGTATTAAGTTAGCCTTTCCGGAGCCTTCAATTAATTTTGTACTACTGGATATTGTATTAACATTAGCCTCCTTCATAATCAAAGAAGAGGATATTTCTTATCTCTTAAAATAGTGTGTGTTGTGGTACTATCTATCATATATCATCATGATTTATTTTGGATCCAATTGATGACTCGTGAATTTCCATATTCTTCATAAAAATAAAAGAGATATATTATAAAGATGTGAGAGACTAAAATTATAAGAAATTTTAAGAGGCTACACTAAAAATGTTGAAATTAGCAAGACATAATATTTTAGGAAAGAAGAACAACATAGTTGCTAACATAAAAGAAAACAATAAAAAAAAATATAATCTTATCCCCTAATAAAGTGATCAGTTCTTCAGTCAATACTATCATAAAAGTCTTCAGTTTTTAAATGAGTAATATTTGAGAGACCTTCAAAGTCATTATCTTTATAAGCCAGATTCACCTCAATATCATCATATTTATTTGAGGGAGTTACTTTATCATCATCCCGAAAGGTCAAGTGTGCCTCCACATTATTATCTCTTCTTTTGAGAAAGGCATGATAAAGCTTTACACAATGATCGGGTGCATGATATTCACGTGCCCAATAACCTTTCATACCATATCGATGACAAATATTGGCTCTACCTCGAGAAGAATTATTTTGAAAAACTTTATTGTTCTCATGTTTATTTCCACCATAATGACGATAATTATTTCATCCTTTACCATTTCTTCGCCCACGTTCACGACCATGACCACGACCACGGTCACGGAGATTATTTTGTCTTGATTCAGATTGATTATGTGCTACTACAACATTCGCTTCAGGGAATGGAGCGGACCCAGTGGGATGTGCTTCATGATTTTTCATTAATAAAGTATTATTCTGCTCAGCCAAACGTAGGCATGTAATGAATTTAGAATATTTCTTAAACGCTTTTCACAATACTGTTGTTGTAACAACACATTTGAAGCATGAAAAGCGGAAAAAAAATTCTCAAGTAAGTCATCATCAGTGATAGTATCTCACATAATTTTAATATGGAACTTACTTTGTGAATAGCAGAATTATACTCGGTTACATTTTTAAAATCTTGAAACCGAAGGTGTATCCACTCATATCGAGCTTTCGGTAATACTGTAAGCTTTAGGTGGTCATATCGATCCTTTAAATTAATTCATAATTTCAATGGATCTTTCTGTAACATCTCGCAAATTGAAATAACTAGGAAAGAGTTAAAAGTTGGGGAAAGAATCATTTTTGGAAAGTATATGAAAGTCTGGAAAATTGTGAAGTATGTTAGTTGAGTTTTTGGTCAACTTCAAGCGGCCATAACTCCTATCTCAGGATGAGTTAGGTGTATTTCCAGATATGGTTGGAAATCTCTTGGAATAAACTTTACAACACAGCTGAGTTTGTGTGATTCCAAGTTCGTATGAGTGAGTTATATCCTTTGGAAGTTGGGTTGTTTGAATAAGGAAAGTTTAATATGGATTTTGGACGGGTAATTTAGTCTTTTCCTTACCTAATTATTCTAATTCGTTTTTAGGAGTTAATTTGGGTAAAATCAAATTTTAGTCGGTTTAGAAAAGTTGAAGTTTCACGCTAGGGCTTGGAGAAAAGAGAAAAGAGGAGACGGGAGAAGAGAAATCAAGATTCATCAAGATCGTCGAGTTTAGCTTGTGGATTTCGTCAAAGGTTGATCCCTACGAAGTATCTGAGATCACATAGCATTGGGTTAGTTCACCTACACGACAACCATGATTCAATTCAGCGAATTTAAGTCTTTTCAAGTTTAGAAATTGAGTTCTTGATGAACATTTTTGAAAGTTTCATTTGAATTTCTTGTGGGTTGTGTTGTTGGAGTTTCTTGCGATTTGATTCATGTTTCCGAGTGTAATTTCGGTTTCAATCTATCATATATTTAGGGTATAAATGATTCTAAGTGTTTGGGGAAGGAACCGTTGAAGTTTAGATGGTTTAGAGTTGAAAAATGAGCAAGAAAAGTCGTAGAACACCTGGGGAAAGGGGTGGGGTGTCACGCCAGCCAGCGCGCCCCAAAAGTTCCTCTGAACTTTCACCCTTGGGGTACCGCGTCAGCCAGTGCCCCCCAGATCAGGTTATGAACTTCAAGGGCTGGCACCCCGCGCCTCTCAGAGCGCCAGAAACTCCAGTTCTTCCCATTTCTTCTCCACCTTTTCGTACATGTTCCTTAGCAATGTACCTATTTTTTCTAGTTGATTCCAATACTCTAAGGTACATCTAAACATCATGAAATCATCCATAAACATGAGATCATGAACCTTGAATCCACAATCCAATTCAAGGAAAGTTAGGATCAAAGTCGAGAGAAGTTAAAAGTCAAGTCCAGAAGTTAAGAAGCAAGTCAAGAGAAGTTTATAAAGTTTTTTTCTAAAGTCTTTCACAAACGTTTTAACTTTGTTTTAAGACTTAAGTTTCAAGTTAAGCAAAGAGTAAAGAGTTGAGTTCATTTCTCAAAAAGTTATAAGGGAATTTAGTATTCCCAAGAGTTTAACAATATTTTCACATTTGAGCAAAAAAGGGAACACCGATTCCAAGAGAGCTTTTAAGCTAAGTTTTGAGTAAATATCTCAAACCAAAGAAACATGTTTGTTTTAAAAACATATGAGCTCAATATATTTTGGGAGTATTATTGAGCATCGATATGGGGATGCGAGTTCTTATTAACTGAAGTCTCTATAAATCATGTAGCCATTATGGGTAGTAAAGGATCATACTTTTTAGATGACTCCTTAAGATGCTTTTAGCATAGACTAGTGGATCTACTTAGTTAAGCGTTCTATATGACGGCAAAGTATAAGATAGTTCTGGCAGCATGGGCAATACACTGTATCACCACTTAGGCTCATAGTGGTGGTTGTCGGTTAGAGAATCTCCCACATAAACTATATTACTTTATAATATGAGTAAAGTTGAGTTTGTTATTGCATTTTCTTTAACGAACTAAGTTATTTTCCACTGTTTTACAAGCTTTCTATATATTGCATATGTTTATTGCTTTATATTGAGTTAAGTTATTCAGGAGTTGAGTAAAGCCATGGTAAGTGTTCCTTTCAGATCCTTTTCAAGCTTAAGTTATGATTAGCATTTCAACTCGCATACTCGAACATTCAATGTACTGATGTCAGTTGGTATGTATCTTATTATGATGCAGATGCAGGTAACCGTGATCAGCATCCAGCGCCTCGTGATCAAGTTCAGTACTCAGAGTCAGTTGGTGAGCCTCCTTGCATTCCGTAGGACTCTTTTTATCATTTACTTTCAGTATTTCATTGTTAGGATGATCGGGGGTCTTGTCCTGACATACCTCTTTGTTTTAGAGGCTTCATAGACAGTCAGACAGTTAGTAGTTCAGTTGTTTTTACATTTTCATTTCATATGTTAAGACTTGAGTTGCCATTTTGGCAAAGTTGAATGTTTGACTTTTAAGAATTCTCAGTATTTTATTATTCACGTGAGTATAGTGCTATTGATCATTATAAATATGCATAGAGTCTTCCGCTCAGTAAGTAAGTCAGGCCAAGGGTTCGCTTGGGGCTAGCAATTCTCGAGTGTCAGCCACATCCGGGGTGTAGGCTCGGGGCATGACACTTTCACAGTTAAATATTCATTTTTTAATCCTTCATAGAGATGATGGCGAAGAAAAATCATGGCTTTCACTTTATCTTGACTTGATGTATTATTTCCTTGTTTAATAGTATCTCCAAGACCTTTAGCGTTAAGGTGAATTTCAGCATCAAGAACCCATGACAAGTAATTCTTTCCGGGAATGTCAAGTGCCACAATTTCAAGCTTTAATAAGTTTGACATGATAAAAACTAAAGAAAAAAAATGAATCAAAATGACAAAGATAACTAGAACTAAATTTTTGAAGCAAATAAATTTAAGTAGATCCTTAAAATACACTTATATAAAAACAAGTTGTTTATTGATTAATATAACCACCAAAACAAAGATGATACTAAAATTTTGATTAAACAATAATCCTATTGCAAGGTACATAAAGTTAGTCATATAAATAAAAATCTAAGTAGTATCATAAATTGTTCAAGAAATATACTATAATAACATTATATTTATTATTATTATTATTTATATATTATTTAAGTATAAGAATAGTTAGAAGAACATTGTATACATACTAAAACTAATATAACTCATAGAATAATCATAGACTCGGATATATTAAATAAGGATTATTAAGTTAACTAACTAGAAAGTAAATAGATAAAGTAAGAACTCAAATATATAAGGAATGTATTCATTATACCTGAGATGGAATTTGGTTAGAGCTTCGTGTTGATAACGTGTTATAAACTACATATAAAAGCGAATATAATAAGAAAGATGAGAAACAATATGTGTTGTATTTTCTTTCATTTACTCTTGCATCTTTCTTTGTTACAAGAGGAGGGGTATATATAGTTGTATATACTTGGGCACCAAGTGTGACACATGGATATCTTCTTGCCATGTATATACTTTGGGCACAAGTATATCATATGGCTAATTAGTATACGCCACTTAGCATTTTGTGTGTGCATTAATATTACAACATTTAACATATTAGTGTGGACATCCAATTTACAGAAGTTAAGTTATATTTCCTTGTTATAAAGTGGAATAGATGCCCATATATATATTGACGTGGTAGAAAAAGTTATATACACCTTCCTCAAGAGAGTAAGAAGGTATTTGGTATTTTCTTACTTCATTTATTTGTATGTCTCTCTTATCACCTTAATTAGAGATATTTACATTAACACAACATATTAAAATAGATTCTCCCTAAAAAATATATAGATCAAAACGGATTGTTCGCCCACAAATGAACAAACTATGCCACACAGATGATAACTATCTATGCTCACCACAAAATACATCACAAATAATTTAAGATAAGTCGCTCATAAACGGGTGTACTACAATTTGTTTTATTAATTAACTATTCACGTAAAACTACATTTCTTCCTTAACAATAAATATGGGGTTATTCACTTTACATTTTCTCATTCATATTTTATCTTCTTCTGCTAATATTGTATTTTGGTCTTTAAAAATTGATAGTCTTGTCTCAACAATTCGTAAGGTATGTACATTAAAATGAACACGATGTATGTAAATGCAAAGAGTATTGTAAAATAAAAACCTCGAGGACTCCAAGGAATTTCAATCGGTATAAGTTTTGTCGTTGTGCGCTTTCAAATGGAAAAGTTTTAAGTTGTTCATTTTAAAATATCCAGATATTCACTTGTTTCTGTGTTTTGTTATTTAAGGAAAATGATGGATGCAATTATTTTTGGTGGATAGAAAATATGCTTAAAAAAGAAAGGTAGTTCACT
>JAJOOS010011662.1:0-11572 GCA_029582725.1 Solanum chiquidenum | reverse complement strand
AAATAAAATTCAACAAGATTTACTTATGAGAGTAATTAATTTACCTTTTGTTGAAAAGTGACGAGAGAGTTTCCGGCAGCATCAAGCAAAATCCGGCGATCACGGAGGCTGAGGAACTTGCCTTTAACCTTAAAAACAATGTTTCCGTTGACATCGGTAACTCCGAAAGCACCTTCAGACCAAGTCATAAGTTTCCTTACGACGTTCAAATCAACTGGATATGGAGCACAGAACTGTGGATTTATAATTGCTACCTGATTTGGTACCGGCATAGGCGCCGGAGTTTGAGGAGGATAATTACTTGTTCCTGCCATACTTGATTGAACTAAAAATTAGAGATAATTTTTGAGAGATTTAGAGAGAAAAAGAGAGATTTTTCAGTTTTGTGAGTATTGAGATTTGGGAATTGGAGTGTTTTTATAATGGGAAAGTTTTGTTCATTAATGAAGAAGATAAAGAAAGGAAAGAGGGAAGATGGTGAGGGAATTAGTTTCGAATAATACTATAGTTAAGTTGGTCAAATGGAAACGAGGGTCGTTTTTGTTCCTTCGTTAAAGTTATGCAGATATTAATAATAATAATGTAGAAAGGTATTAGCAATAATATAGGAATTAGTAGATTATATTTCGTATAACACAATAATATATAACTTATACTTTTTCTATCTCAATTTATGTGATACGGTTTAAATTTTGAGAAATAAAAATTTAAATTTAATTGTGAATTTGAACATGAAATCATCGAGATTTTTGAAATAAAATTTATATATTTGATACCTATTTAAAAAGTTATTATAAGTTATTATAATTGAAAATTCAAAAAATTAAAAGATATTTAAAAAAAATATGATCAAAGATAAAAAATATTTTTTGGCTTAATCCGCCTTTACTAAAGAAAAAAGAGTACAAGTATCACATTAATTAGGACATAGAAAATATATGTATTAGTTATATAGATTTATAAATATCAACTAAACTTCATATTAATTTTACACATAAATAATTTATTTCTCATCTATTTACAAAATACTATATAAATTAAATAAAAATTAATATATAAATAACCTATTTTTTATCAGACTATCGAAACGTAATACCTCTAATAAGTGTTTTGAATTGTTCTTCGTCGGTGATGTCAACGCGTATGAAGATATTTATGTATTGTGTCGATCTACACTTGACGCGGGGTACAATATTCATTATTATTGTTATCTAAATGGGTGATGGACTCACTAAATCATTTTATGTGCTTGAAAAATATTTTTCGATAATTTATTTTAGATACGATTAACTTTTTCTATAGTTAGTCATACATTCTCTATTTATTTGCCTTATTTATTTATTTATTTTTGGAAATTTATTTTGTTCGTCTTATTTTTTTATATAATTTTTTAATTCTAATTTTTCACAAGATATATTTCAGATTTTTAAAAAAAAGTATTTTAAACCTCATGCTAAATTTGAAACGGAGGAAGTAATATAGATTAAAAACTAAAAAAATCATAAATTCATAATATTAAGGAAGTAAGTGATAATTTTGAGGATAAATTAAGTATTTAATTAGTTGGATGACCTTCTTAGTTATATAAAGATATATTTATGTGATTTATTTTTATTATAAAGAATAATCTCGAATAGTTGACTGAGCATTTGATTAATGTACTCCTCATATTGTTGTATGCTACAACTTGATTGACCAAATAAAACTTATCTATGATGTCTCCCTATCAAAAGGTCCACAATGGTAATTCAGTTCTGTTTTAATTCTATTTTTTAATTTGGGGTTGATATTCATATTAGAGCCTGATTAATTTAGATTCACGTTGTGTAGGTTCCATTCGAATGGAAGCACTCCCTACTAGGAATTTTTTCATGTCCAAAATTCGAACGCGAGATCTTTGATTAAGAGAAGAAGGCTCATCCACTACGCTACATTCTTTGATGATAGTTCTATTTAAATTCTTCCTGGACACAAATCATTTTTTTACCTCCCTTTTTAAGTTGACTCTTTCAAATATGCCATTTTAGAAAGATGCATATTCTGTGGCAACTATATAGTAATAGATTAATAGTCACATTAACTATTAACCATAAAAGAGAAAGCAGTGTGAATAACAGAAATCAGAGCCAAGATTTTTAGTTTATGAGTTATGATTACAAATGATTTTTATGCAATGTATACTCAATAAATTATTTATACATATTAAATTTATGTTTTGAGCTTAAGCTACTAGATTTTGTCGAATATATAACCAAAATACTGGCTTGGGCCCAACCCTATTGATGATAACAAAGATGCATAATTTTTCGGAAAAATTACTGAAATACACGTCTTATGTTTCCCTTATTTTCAATATTCCCTCCTATTTCTAAAAACCTCTAAAATCTCTTATTTCTCTCCTAATTCTAAATTATTTTATAATGTATCCAAACTAGTTTTTAATGTATCTGAACTACATATTATGTATTCGATTTATTTTATAATGTATCCGAGCTAGTTTTTAATGTATCCGAACTACATATTATGTATTCGATTTATTTTATAATGTATCCGATTTATTTTATAATGTATCCGAGCTAGTTTTTAATGTATCCAAGCTACATATAATGTATCCGATTTGCTTTACTTTTTCAGGGATTAATGTAATTACAAACTAAATAGGGATAGATTGTAATTTCATATTACAACTATGTGATTCCAAAAATTTATACTAATTTTTCCTTACTATAATGAACCCTTTGACAAGAAATCATGATCACAACTAGAAGATATTTTATAAGGTAAGGGCATCTCCAACCCTAACATCAAATTTTATATCAAATTTGGTGTCAGCACTATTTTTTATGTAATCAACTCCAACCCACTGCATCAAATTTTACACCAAAAAATAATATTTCTCTCTCTCTTCATTATTATATTATTATTTCTTATTTCATTTATATTTTCTTATTTCATAAAACAAATTCTTTCTAAAATATTCACCATATATAATTCATATTATTTCCTTTTATAATCTTTTAATATAAAATTATTTTGTACCATAATTTT
The DNA here is from genome assembly GCA_029582725.1 of Solanum chiquidenum. Lineage (NCBI taxonomy): Eukaryota > Viridiplantae > Streptophyta > Magnoliopsida > Solanales > Solanaceae > Solanum > Solanum chiquidenum. Next base: position 8,524 of record JAJOOS010011662.1, on the reverse strand, counting down.
TTAAATAATATAAATTGCTAGCAAATATTATACATTATACATAATAATGGATAATACAAATAAAAGTGAATCATTAATGAAATACAATTAAATAAACATTACATAATTGAAAAAATTATTTTAAATTATACATAAATATTCAACTTTCAAGATCACTATGATGCTCCCATAAATGCTCAATTAATGTATTACGTAGTTCAAAATGAGCAATGTTTGCATTTTTAATTTTTGTGAAGGTTAATTGTAGTTATATCCAATTATAATTTATAGTAGAATTAACATAAATTTAATTTAAAAAAAAGGTCATATATAGAAAAATTAATTTATAAAAAAGCTAAATTTTATATCTAAAATCAATATTATAAAAAAATTACATAAAAAATAATTAAATATATAAGAGATTTAATTAAAACATATAATTTATATAATGTTTAATTAAAAGTTTGTATAATGAAATAATATTAAAATATTCAAAAAGTTAATTAGTGTGATGAATAGTGTTACACCAAATTTGGTGTAACACTATTCACACACCAAATTTGGTGTAAAAATTGGTGTGAGTTGGAGCTCACAACACCAAATTTTACACCAAATTTGGTGTTGGATTGGAGATGGTCCAAGGCTAGGAACAAAAGACCCTATGTGATTGGCCCTTCTAGTGGACATGAGCTTAGTGCACACTACAACAAATAAAGAATTTTGCGATAATTATTCAACGACAATAATATAATATAGCTATTTATAACTCGTAAAAGCTTTAGCGATTCTAGATGCAATGACATCAATGTTTTGGCACTATATTGAAAATCTATTGTCATTTAGTGGCACTACACTTATTTCAGCATGGTAATTCATGTCTTGCTCAATTATATTTACAACTTATTGCAATGACCTAAAAGTGCTCATAATCTTGTTATGTTGGGTATTTATTAGGTAAAACCCTCTAAAATTGATCACTTCAAATTTCAGGTGCTGGCTACATAGACTATCTAATTTTTCAGTACTAGGCAAGAGTTTAAGGTTAATTTAGGCATATATAGTGCCATATGACTGATCCTATGTCTAGACAGACTAACTTTTTCCACAAATAATTCCTTGTAGAAAGAAAACTAAGGTGAGGTTTGAGGAAGATGGAGAAGCAGGTCGCGTGCATTACTAACTCATCTGTGTTTTCGCGCCTTATGAGGCTGGAACGATGAGTTAGTTCTTCATGTGCCCGTCTTCTCCATCGTGATCACTCATCAAGCAATTTCATGCTGCTTATCTTCTGCACAATGACAGGCAAGTGATATCTCAATATTGGAGTCACGTTATGTTTAACATCACAAGTTCATATATTACTTTGGTATGCGCTAAAAAAAGTTCGTTGTTAAATTTCATGCTCAACCAAATATTGTTGTGCTATACTATACTCTATTATTTTCTTTTCTTGATCAAATATCACAGCCAGTTATTGCTTTACAACTTAATGATTACTTTTAATACATGTCAGAAAATAAACATGCCCAATAAAATAATCATCATTTTAAATGAAATAGAGACATATTTCTTAGTTAAGCAGATGAACAAATTGTGTTTATTTATGACATGGTGTCTGGGCTAGCTTTCACCCACCTCGACTAATTCTACGAAATAACTGTCACCTCCCACCAGCAACACGTCCCAAGTAACTCTGTCCACCGAGGTTTCTTTCATGATCAAAGATCTAGATAGTTTGAATGATTATAACCATAATAATCTTGAAAAATATCAGCCAATGGTGGTGGAAGATTTGATGTATTATCTAAAAGAAAAGATAAGCATTGGAGTAATCGAGTGGTCGAAATTACACAGACATACCTTTGAAAATTAAGCCATAGTTGAAATTTGTTGAGTGGATGGAAATAGCAACACTATAACAGCACAAACCTCAACTAATTGGTGGAAGCCAGGGAGGCATATATAGTTGTGCGTGGGGGGGGGGGAGGATTATAATATTGCTCCAAGTTGGGTTTCAAATTGTCCTTGTTTTCCCTATTTCAAATTGCATACAAGATGTGACCTTTTAGAGACTACACATTTGTGTAACTCAAATGACAGTACAACACTAAGCTCTCCTAGTTTGGGCTTCCCAAGCTAATTGACTGGAATCATAGCCATATTGTGAGCACAATAAGAGGCACTCCTGGTTATCTAGCTCCCTAATGGTGTAGCGCAACAATGACAGGAAAGGTGGATATCGATAATTTGGGAATGGTGATCTTAGAATAGAAATCTTGCACAGAAACATTTTAGGCTATCTGAACCGGAGGATCAAAGGGTGGTTGTCCTAGAGTCTTTTTCAAGAAAAAGGCAGAGGAAAGGCAACTGGTAGATCTGATTAACAAACACATTGAAGATATACACTTTACTGGGGAGAAGTCATACAGATGAAGCATGTTGTTATATGGTAGTTAAGGTCGTGGAGGGTGTTCTCGACGTTGAGAAGACCAAATCATAGCTTTCTTAAATCCACAAAACAAACAGAATGGAAAAAGCAAATCAACTTTGCAGATTCGGCTTCATTGGTACCTTCAATCCTATAAAGGGCCAATGTGAGTAAAAAGCTATCTGTTTAGCATGGACAGCCCTACACATAAGGCATGTTTAACACAAGACAACCTTAGGAAGAGAGAAACTGCAGATGTTTTGATGGAATATCAACTCCCATAAGCACCATTAAGACTGAGGTGTTTAGTTGGTCTTTATAATTGGCACTTTCTCTCCCCTGTAAACAGTATGGATAATTTTTTGAATTTTGTTTGCTCCTTAACTCTAGCACAGTAGCGTTCAAGGGGGTTTATCTTTTTGGCATCTTTACAGGTTTTTGCACAGTTAGCTTCATGTTATTTTCATGTTTGAAGCAATTTTGCTTTTAGTTGTAAGCATTGCATCTTCTTGATGCCTTTCTAATGCAATTTAATTACTTCACCAAAAAAAAAAGCATTATAGTTAAAGGAGTTCTGTTTGTATTATTAAAGCATTATTCTGTCCAAGTCCAACCATACCTCCTATAAAACATAGCAAATTCAACTTCATAAAGAAAATCAACTTATTCCTCAAACTTCCGTCCCAGACCTCAAGAGAAAGCATGAGATGAAAAGCACTACGCATAGAATTAAGCCGTGGGAACCTCAAATTTCACAATTCCTCCCAATACAAGCAAATGAAAATAATTGAAAATTTACAATTCCCAAAAACCTATAACCATAGCAAGCTGGAAAGACGCTATCGTCATCAATTCAGGAAAAAAAACATAATTATAGTGAGCCAACACCACTCACCCATTTGGTCAGAGAAAACATGGGTAAATAACACTGTTTCACAATCAAAAAAGTAGTGAAGTAGAGGGAGCAGCATAAGATACGAAATTAACCACTGAACAACGATTTTCACTCCAGTTCAACTTGAATATTACATACATATCAGTTATAACATCAAAAACTGTACCAATGTTTCCAAGAGTTCTCAATGGCTTCTGGAATAATTGCTAATCATGAGAAAAGTTCTGCATATTTTGGAGGCATGAGTATGGTTACTCAGGAAAGGACACTAGATATGTTGGGGTTCTGTAAAGGGAGCCTTCCAATCAGGTACCCAGGGCTCCCGATGACGCAATCATTCAGTGCTAACCTCTACAAGATAAGCTAATTGGTAGAATTGGATATTGGACAAACAGATTCTCTCTTATGCAAACGAATACAAGGAACAGTAAAAAGACTACCTTTAAAGATTGTCAACCATCAGTGACTTCAGTTCAGCAATTAGTACAGTTTAATCAGAAGTACTCCAGATTTGTATCACACTTCATGGAAAGTTGACAAAATTCTTCGTTCATGAATGAACATCACATACAAGCTGGCCTAACAAGTACATAAACAAGAAATGGATAACAAAGCACTGAACTTTGCAACAAGCAGTGTGCTTGTGGAAACCCATCAACGACGGTATCTGTGACGCTTGAAGTTAAAGTACAAATGCAGAATTCCTCGGTCAAATATGCACTTGAACCCCTTTTTATGGGAGTACTCCCATTCTCTGTTAACAATTCGGAAAGCTATATCCTCATAAGGAGGGCCAGCATGGAATTTTATGATGCAAGTATCAGCACTATCTCCATCTTTCTCTATGACATAAGTTGGAGCTCTTGCTTTGTCAACAAGATCAGGATAGAAGATATTGAATTTGTATCCCTGCACAATCTTTGGAGGTGGGTTGTCATGATCATAATGAGTTTGATTATACTTGTTCCATTCATAACCAGTATGAACACGGTTGAAATACTTAGGCTTCCTTGGCCTATACTTGTCATGCCACCAGTACACCTGTGAATCAAGATTAATTTCATCATTTGTGCCAAATACTACATCCCCTTCCTCCATTGCTCCCATAGTTTTAAAAGCCTTCTTCTCAAAGTTGTCTTCCGCGGGAGTTGGTGGCAAAATCTTATCTTGGGCACGTCTCTCTTCCAAAACAGCCATACGTTTCCTCTCGAGTATTGCCCTGTCCTCTTCAGGATCAACTGCTTCTTCTTTATCATCCCCGTGCATTAACACAGGCGAATAAGAACCAGCCTCTTCATCGTCTTCTTCTTCCTCCTCTTCCTCCTCTTTCTCCTTAACTACCTCATTCAAGATTGGTTCTGGAGACATGGCTCGAACATCATTTTGCTCATGATCCGTGTCTTCCTCATCAGTCCTCAATGTCTCTTCCACCTCTACATCACGGCTCTCCACTGGTTTCTCAAGATGTTCGCGCAGCATTTTCGCCTGAATTTCCCTCAAACAAGCCTTAGCCTTGTAAATCTGAAGCCGTTTAAGAACAGCTTCCCAATACTCTACTACTTTAGCAGTACCAGATCGCATTTGTGATTCAATTTGTGACTGCAGTGCTTCTAATTCACCATACCCTTTACCTTGTAACAAAGACTTCACATCTGTTTCAATGCTGGAATGCAAACCCCTCTCTTCTGCAAGCAATTCAGGTGGTAACTCCTCTCCGCGTACTCGTGCTTTGTCCATTGCTTCCCTTCTCCTAGCTTCGGCCAATTCCCAGTTACAAACCACCAAAAGGGCTTCCCAATACTGTATATGCAGTGGTGTTTCCCTATCCAAATCAATATGCAATTTTATATCCTCTTGAAGTTCTTCCATTTCTTTTATAGCCAAACCCTTGAACACCACATAAGGCTCATCTATTTCCACATCGAAATCTCCAGAAGGTTCTAATTGCTTGATAAGAACATCAATAGGCTTAACACGACCTTGACGAAGACGAATTTCGGTCCGGACCTTGCTCTGATCGAAATGAAACTCTTCTTCTTTCTTCTCCCAATCCTGGAACTCGGCCCGGGCCCGTTCTCTAGCTAGCATCTGTAATTCTTCTTCTCGTTGAGCTTTTTCAATTGCTCTTTCTTCTCTCCTTTTCTTCACCTTTTCAATTTCAGCCATTCTTTCTTTCTGCCTTTGCTTCTCTGCCTTCATCGAGAAGGAATCGAGCGGTACACCTCGAGTAACATCTCGTTCAATTTTTTTCCGCCAGACAAAATTTTCGTTCAGATTCGAATCTCCAAATGGATTTGAATCGTTTGAATAACCAGAAACATTCTGCGTTTTCAACTTCTTCGCTACTTTCGCTGCCTTCTTCTGTGCTTTTTTAGCCATATACAAAGCAATTTCTTCTTCAGTAATTTTCTTCTTTTTCTTTTTTCGCTCGTCGTCACTGCTCTCTTCGTCTGCATAATCATGATTTCTCGATCTGCTGCTATGACCTCGACTTTTGCTTCTGCTACTGCTTGAACGGCGGCGGCTGCTACTCGGCGGAGACGAGTCGGATTCGGACTCGGTGTGAGATATTGAATCGGAGTCTGATGCAGTGTCGTCGGAAGATCGGCGGCGACGTCTGCCAGACTTGGACGCCGTCTTTCCTTTATTGCTACGGTTGCCGGAGGAACCCATTGCGGCGGCGGGACTATGAGATATCCTATAATCAGATTGAGATGACTTAAGGTTTTGGGGACTTTTACTTTCTTCTTTCAAATATATTAAAATAAAAGAAGAGGAAAAAGCAGTAGCAATAGAAAAAGTAAACGAGTAATTTCCAACTTTCTATATATCTATTGTTGCTGGGTTAACTATCCTTTTTTAGGGAAATAATTACTTGGAGGAGTTTGCCTCCAACAGTAAGTGGGCCCTCTAATTTATATAATTTATAATATGACCCATAAATATATATTGTTTACAACATATATATAATATTCTTTTCCCCGGTATGTTAGAATTTAGAAGAATATATTTGGTCAAGCGGCTAAACTATATTTATTTTGACTTATATATTTTTTTAAATAATTGTTGACTAATTAATTTGAAGAATGCTTATATTTCAAATTATCAATGAAAAATTATTTGTCATTCATGTTGGGTTGGACATCTACAACAAGTAATTTGACTTCAAAGATTAGAGAGTGTATTATATGATTGTATACGTAGGTTTAAAATTAAGTCAATAATAAATTGATTGTATCATTATATTAAATAAGGATGACATTGTTGGGATATATACTATTAACCATGTGTTTAGATGTAGTATTTATTATAGAATAATTATTTATTCATTTTTAATAGATCATATATTTGTATGGTGTTTGTTTACTTATGTAGTAGATGTTTATGGTGTTTATTTACTTGTGTAGTAGATGATTTAGTCAAAGAATTCTTACAAGTATAAAGTTTTTTGTTCACAATCTAAGATGAGAATTAGACATGACATCGGTATGATTGTAGCACAAAATTATATGCAGAGGCGGATCTAGGATTCGGAGGCTAGGGGTGTCATATCATCTAAATGGTAAACGAGTCGGTTCCTTCATTTTAGGTTATAATTCGGGTTATTTAGTTTTTTCGATTTCTATAAATACATTGATCAAATATACATATTTAGTAAAAAATTTAAAATATTCTAATATTAAAGCTATACACCTAAATAGTGTGTTCTTTTATATATATTTTTTTAGGAATAAGATACCTTATTCTCTATAACTTTGAGAAAACAATAGATTTTTCACCTTAAAAATTCAAATTTGTATACATCATCTAATACCATATAGTTGAGAAAAAATAAAAATTATAGTTTCAATCTAGTTATCTCCATTTAGTGTGATGTTAAAGATTGAAAGAACCTTTAAATTCAAAAGCTTTAACATAATAATATCCATCATTTTAAAAACTTTTAAAAAAAAAATCTATTTAAATATATTTCTATTAATATTCTATGTGACGTTCAAAATTTAATATTAAGCTGTAATTAATATAGAAAATCACACAACACTCGTATCAATTATAGATAGATAAATAATCAAGAAGTAGCAAATAAAGGAACTAATTGAGGGGGCGAGAAACTAAAGCAAAGACGAAAAAAATTGATGAGAAACTAAACTAAAGACAAAAAAAGTGAGGAAAAAAAAGAGAGGAAGAGCCGGGAAGTCATTCACACAAGCAAAGAATAAAAAAGATTAGTGCTCTAAATGAGATTCGAACCCTCAACGTTTACATTAAAAGTTACATCATTTGCCAGTTGCACCATTGAACATATTATTCACTGGGTGGCAGATTTAATAAATATTCATTTTGTTATACTTATACATATATATACAAAGTTTTAATTGAGGCCACTGGGTGCCGTGGCACCCCCACCCATAAGGCTAGATCTGCCCCTGATTATATGTAGTTTATCTTGATTAGGGGAATGGTATAGTTTCAACTTGTGCTAGTGTATTTTGTATGTATTGAACGAGATCGAGTAGAGATAGTTGTTTTAGACTGACTGACAAAAGCATATTTTCTAAACTATTAAATGAACTTATATTATTAATTCTGATATAACTATTATGATCTGTATATGTTAATTATCATATTGATCTATTAAAAGGTGAGATTCAAAGATAGGTCATTATGTAGATTGGATGATGATAATATATATTTGTGAAATAATAAGTTAGTTGACAGAATTCATGTCTCGATATAGAGATTGATGATATGCCTTTTTGAGAAGGTTATAAGTTTTCATCGTGTCAAACCTCGCAAGTGGATTTATGAATCCGACACATGAAATAAGTTAAGCAGTGCTCTAAATAAAATTGATCATTGAATTAAATTCGTTAGTAATTTAATTTATTTATTAGTATCTGTAATCTTAGCATGAGGAATTTCGAAATATAAATAAAGGAGTACAATTACGAATTTCTAGTGGAATGATTTGTAATTTATTATGGTAAGAATAATTCAAATTAATTATTTGAAATTATTTTCATAATATGAAGCCTCAGTAATTAATTTTGTGGTCCCTACCATGCTCATATTTAACTAGAACTCATAATCTATTCTAAGGGGAAAAGGGACAAGTATATGTCTTTCTCTATTCCTAAGGAAAGAGAGAAGTATGTATTTTTCTCTATTCTAAGCAAAGGGAGAAGTACATGTCTTTTTCTATTCTAAGGAAAGGGAGAAGT
>JAJOOS010011660.1:0-13013 GCA_029582725.1 Solanum chiquidenum | reverse complement strand
AAAATTTCAATTCGAGCACGATTACCAAAAATATTGACTAAAGTGAAATTTTGGCCAAAACTTAAAAGTTAAAATGCCTAACGGCACAAACTAAAAACAGAAGCCTCAAAACACGAACCCTCTATCTTATTACATAAAAAATGACCTTCCGCATCTAACTGCACTAACGAAATTCTAATCTGAGCACGTTTATCAAATATATTGACCGAAGTTAAATTTTGGCCAAAATTTATAAGACACCTAACGGCACACACTAAAAATGAATGCCTCAAAACCTGAACCAACCATCCTATTAGATAAAAAATGACCTTTGGAGTTAATTACGCTGACGGGATTCTCATTTGAGCACGTTCACAAAAATATTGACCAAAGTCAAATTTTGACTAAAACATAAGATTTAAAACACCTAACGACACAAACAAAAAATGGAAGCCTCAAAACTTGAACCAACCTTCCTGTTAGATAAAAAATGACCTTTCGAAGCTAATGACACTGACAAAGTTCTAATCTGAGCACGTTTACCAAAAATATTGACAAAGTCAAATTTTGGCTAAAAGTTAAAAGTTAAAACGCCTAACGACACAAACTGAATATGAAAACCTAAACACTAGACGCTGATTTACCAAAAAATTTAGCTTCAATTGGTAAATTTACCAACTATTCAAATATAAGTTTGTAAATAATAATTTACCAATAAATTTTATCACAGTTGATAATAGTTACTATTCAACTAAACATTCATATGTAATATTACCAACTAATAATTAATATGTTGGTAAATTTTACCAATGGATTAATGCTCGGTTGGTATATTATCAACTATTTTAATGATGTTAGTAATTTACTTACTACATTCTTTATTCATCGGCAAAATTTCCAACTAATTGGATATTGGTTGACAAGTTTACCAACAAATTACATTTCGTTACTAATTTACCAACACATTTATATTTGGTTGGTAAATTTAGCAACACAATCTTGTCGTTGGTAAATGTTTGGTTGGTAATATGTTAATAAATTATATAAACAATTTTTTTTGTCATATTTACCAACCGATATATACTTCGTTTGTAATATTACCAACCAAAAGAGTGCGTTAGTAATATTTCAGTTGGTAATCTATTGATAGAATGTTGCTAAATTTTGCGCTATTTTTTCCGCCGTATTTACCAACTAAAATACTTAGTTAGTAAGATTTTGATTGGTAATCTGTTAGAATTTCGTTGTTAAGTTTTAAAATATAATTTAGATAGAAATATGTTTGTAATTTATTAGTAGAATACTAACCAACTTAAGTTGTTAGTAAAATCTGTTGGCAATTTGAAGTTTTTTTTATAGTGAGAGTAATTACTCGATATTTATGCTACTAAAAGATAGTAGATCCCTATAAAATTAATCACAAACTAACCTCGACACCATAGTCTACTTTTTTTTTTGGCCTAAGGCACATGAAAGTCTCCCACAAGAAAGTGCAACTCCAGAGTGTAGTCCACCAAGTATGATGACAAATATAGGAACATAGTCCTTCCAATTCATGAACATGATTTATAGATATAATTAATTAGTAGGCACTTCAAGAATGACATTTTCACTACTTGAAAATTGAAATCCTCTATCGTTAAATAATTTGCAATGAAATTAAAAAAAAATAAAAAAATCTAGTGAAGTATGAGGAGAGAGTATTAGAAAAAAAAGCACTTGTTTCTTTATAATTTTCTTAAAATTTGAATTGCTTTTCAAACTCTTTGATAGAGAGTGCCAATCCAATTTAATCTTACATGTGCGAGTGCGAGGACAGTCTATAATTAACTTGTTAAACCTCCTTTTTCTTTTCTCAAGGTAGAACTCCAAGTATAACTAGAGCTCTTGTATATATCAATGAAATTCAATAGCACCTAGTAATTAATTATATGTATCTCCTATAAATAGGAGTTTGTGTAATCGAGATTAAACTAGCATGAGAGTTCTACAATTGTGTCCATAGGAATGGCAAATGGGGCGGGGAGGTTGTGGGGCAAACCCACAAAGATATCAACCAATCCCACCCTGCCCCACATAGCTTAAAATCTGCCCCGCTCCACATCCGCCCCTCCCCGTTACCATTGTGTCCATGCTCTCCCTCTACTATAGATAATAAACTTTTTAGTGTTCTAGAAAGGACAAAAATATATATAAGAAAAAAATCTTTTAAATTCGTGTGTAAACCCAAGAACTAAGTTATACACGTGAACATTTTGAGTTGATAGGAAGAAAACAAAAGAGGAATTTCAAAAGTTAATGAGATATATTATATGATCATCTCTTAATCCCCTTTTTAGAGTAACTTTCAAAGATACTAAGAATAGAAGATCTTAAATGATAGTGACTCCTATATAGATTAGAGTCGTTAATATGGGCTAGGCCCGTTGGGCCGGCCTGGCTTAACCCGTGATTTCCATTTAAGAAAAGGGCTTTTTAGCTCGGCCTGAATAAGCCTGTCATTTGTGGGGCTTGAGAAATATGGATAGGGCCGACCCGTGGGCCAAATAAAAATTAATTAAAAAAATAAAATAAAATAGAGTACTAAAAATAACAGGAGTCTACACTCAAAATCTGTTTAAAGTTTGAAATATTACAATTTAAATACAAATTATGTTTATAAAATAGTACTACATAAAATAAAGTTCCTAAAATTTCTAGGAAATCACTACATAGGCCATAGCATAAGGAATATTATCATAGTGTTTGTGTTTTATTATGATCATTGGAAACAATTAGGTTAATATTTCTATTTAGCTATTTATGTTTTTACTTGAAATCAAATTTAATAAATATTATATAGATAATTTTATTTGTGTATTTGATTAACAAGTAGTAACACTAGTCGATATTTATGATAATATTTTTAAATTATAATTTAATTAAAAAAATTATAAAAAATATACTTTTAAAGAAAAGAGGGATGGCCTGGCAAATCCCATAGCCCGTGCACTTGTGGGCTAGGCTGATCATTTTCTGGCCCACATAAAAAATGGGCTAGCCCAGCTTGACCCGTCAAATTGCAAAGTCTATATGGGTTTGCCCGGATGGGGTGGGCCAACCCATATTGACAGTTCTAATATAGAGTATGGAAATTGGAGAGTTTATTAAGAGAAATATTGAAAACACTCTTTAATTTGGCATGAATGGTTAGTTTTGTCCCTAAACTACTGGCAACCTTAAAAACACTCTTCTACTTGACTAACTAAGCTTAGATACACCCCAGATATTGCCACATGGGTGAAATACATCCCTAAATTCTCGTCAAGTTTAGGGATGTTTTCAACACTTCTCTTGATTTTTTAATAAGAGTCATATACTCCTATAAGAGTTTAAGACCACTTGTTATGACATGTTACAGATTGATGGTGCATTTAAGTTCAGTTAGTCAAGTAAAGGGGTGTTTTTAAGATTGTCAATAATTTAAGAATAAAACTAACAATTCGCGTAAAGTTCAGAGGTTCTTTCAATACTTCTCTCCAAGTTAATTTGCAAAGATGGAGATAATAACTTTTAGAAAATTAAAGCATGAGAAAACCCCATAAATATGACTTTTTAGCTCTATGTGGCCTCTATAAGCCTTATAATTGAATTAGAGACCCTTTGAAATCCATATAATGCACTGAAAATATCATTGCAAATGGGCTCCTAAAACATTTGATGTGTGTCTTTGATTTGAATTAATATATAGTGACAAATCTTTTTCTTTCTATCATTATATATCCTCAATCATTTTTCTTTGCTATAGCACATAAAAACCATGTCTTGTCTTTTTTTGAAATATCTTCTTAAGAATTTTGCTTATATAAAAATTGGTTTTGAAATTTTAAATTCTTTAATAGTGTAAAACAATTCTTGATGCTAAGTTCACAATTCTCAACAAATATGGTTTTGACTTTTAACTTCCTTTTTGTTCCATGGAAAATTTTTTTACTTCAACAAGGGTAAAAAAGAATATTAAGATGAGCAAGCATTTTCCCAAGAAATAAACAATGTGTTTGTAAAATTTCTTATTTTCTTCACTTGGAAATTAAGTCTCAAAGCCCCAAGTGATGCACAAAAATTGTCTTAGTTTCATCATTCATGAGGTCATGAAGGTATGAAGTTGTTTAATCAATTATATTTCTTGTTAATTTCAATCTTTTGCAATATCAAAATCTCTATAGAAAAATAATAATTGCATAATTGGAGTTAGAACTACTGTCACTTCCCGAGCCTACACCCTGGGCGGAACTGACACTAGAAGACCATTGTTAGCCCCAAGCAAACTCTTGGCCTGACTTACTAACTCAGCGGAAGACTTAACTCCTCAACATAAACATTTATGAAAAAACTAGAATGTTATAAAGGAACATTCAACTGGCCATTTAGGCAAAATCAAGTCTTTATCATAAGAAATTAAAAGTAAAGACAACTGAAATAACTAACTAAATGTCTGCCTATGAAGCCTCTAAAACAACTAAGATGGATGTTGGGACAAACCCCTCAACATCCTAATGGACTAAAATAGAAAACAATGAAAATAGATCCTCCGAAATACAATGAGTGAATGAACTGCTCACTTGATCAATGGCGCGCTGAAATATTGATCTTAGTTACCTGTGTCTGCATCATAAGACGATACAGGCCAACTACCATCAGTACATTGAATGTACGAGTATGCGAGTTGGAAAGCTAAAACAACATAGACTTGAAAAGGAAAAAGAATTTACCTGGCTCAACTCAACTCAACATAACTGAACTCATTTCAATATAAAGCAATTTAAAACAAGTGCAATATAAAGAAAAACTGTTTAAAAACATGATGTCAACTCTGTGTGTATGCAAGGATACATATAACTCTGAGATGTATGTAAAAATATAATAAACTGATGTATATAAAAAATACAATAACTTCTGTGGGAGTTTCTCTAACCGACAACTATCATCAAAGAGCTATAGTGGTGATACAATGATCTACCTCACGCTGCCAGCGCATCCTATACCCGGCCAAAGGTATAAAACCTGAACTACTTAGTGGATCCATTAGTCTATTGTGAAAAAGGTTCATCTAAAAAGTATGGCCCTTTTTCTACCCATGGTGGCTACATGGTTTTATGGAGACGTGAGTTATCTGAACTTATGCTCGCCCCCAATTTGATGCTTAATACTACTCCCAAAATATACTAACTCTTTATGTTTTAAAAACATACTTCTTTATGTAATTTGAGATTAGTGCTCAAAAACTTAGCTCAAAGGCAATCTTAGATATCTTAGTTTCCCTTCTTGCTTCATTTAGAAAGATATTACTCTTTTCTGAAAACTAGCCCGAAGGCTCTTTGAAAACCTCAGCTTCCGTTCTTATTAAAAGTGAATACATTTTTAAATCTCTTTGGCAATACATAATCCCCATATACTTCTTTGAAGAAAAGAACCTCAACTTTACTTCTTTACTGAACTAAAAACTTAAGTCTTAAAACAAAGTTAAAAGCATTTGTAAAAGACTTCTTGAAAAAAACTCTGAGAACTTCCTAGACTTGGCTCTTGACTTTTCTTGAATTTGAATTTATGGATCCAAGGTTATGATTCATGTTTATGGATGATATCCATGTGTTTAGAAGTCATTTAGAGTAATTAGAATCAATGTGAAGTGTTAGGACACTTTAGAATAACTTAAATAGGCTAAACGACAAAAAACTGGTGAAAAAACGCCGATCCAGGCGCATCCCTGGCGCGTCGCCCCAGGCCCCATTTTACTGGGGCTCATTTTGGGCGCATTGCAGGTGTGCCATCCCAGTCTCCTGGCGATATGGGGGCACGATGCGCCTGGCCCTCCCCTAGTGCGTCTGACGAATTTTTCAACTCGTTTTTTGATTCCAAATCATTTTAAATTGATTTTTTTTCTCAATATTTTCTTAGATTCAGATACCCCATGTATGTACACTAGAATCTAACTCGAAACAACTCTTAACATTGCTAAAACATCTCAAGAAAACCCATCAATCACATGTAAGTTCAAGAATGAAAATAATTCAAGAACATTAAATTCTAACTCTTTTAGAACGAAAATCACTGAATTAAACATGCTTGGCGCGTGGGTGAACTAACCCAACGCTATGTGATCTCGCATACCTTGTAGGGATCACCCCTGACGAAATTCACAAGCCAAATTTCGACGATCTTGAACGTTCTTGCTTCCTCTTCTCCTTTCTCTTTAGCCCTAGCGTGAAATCCCAAATTCTAAAACTGACTAAAATCTGATTTGACCCATATAAAACTCCTAAAAAGGATTAAAATAATAGGGCAATGAAAAGACTAAAATACCCCTTAAAATTCAAGATTGGACATTTCCTTAATCCAACAGCCCAACTTCCAAAGGGCATAACTCACTCATCCGAACTCGGAATCGTGCAAATTTGGCGGCGTTGAAAAGATCCTTCCAAGATTTTTCCAACCATGTCTAGAACTACACCTAAATCATCCTGGGCTAGGAGTTATCGTCGTTTGAAGTTGACCAAAAACTCACTTTAACTTGCTTAAAATTTTCCAGATTTCCTTTTACTTTCCAAAAATGACTATTTCCAGATTTTAAAACTTCTTTCTAGTTGCGAGATGTTACAACTACTCCCCCTATTCTAATTTATGTAACCTGATTAGAAGTATGAGGGTTAAACTAATTAATTTTTAGTGTGAATTCGGCATAAAATCTTCACTTTACTTGCCATAAAATTTATGTATTTAAAAGTTTACATAAAAAGTAATATAAATCATCATAGTTAATTACTATTATTTTGTTGAAAAACTTCAAGATAAGTGGTTCCCTTTTAAATGTCAAAAGATTAATCCCATTCATGCGCAGTTGAATATGATTTAAGATCTTGTTATTTATGAAGTTTTAAATTTTTATATGAAAACATTGTTGTTTTGACATTTCTTTAATTAATTATTATACTATTGTAGTGGCTACTTTTAATTTAGACTATATATAGCTTAGTTCTGGCATGAACTTGAATAGTGAAAATTCCAAAATTGGCTATTATAATTAGTTGGCGTTCAATGCTTTATTTCATATTTAAAAAATGACAATAAAGCCATAGGTTATAACCCTAGGATATGAAGTCAAAATATTTGAAAAGTTTACTCTTTTGTCCTTTTGAGGTTCTCTTTTATTTTCTTGACGACATTGAGGTGCTATATGGTCCTAAAGTTTATTTAATACTATTGATAATATGTAAGCACTTTTACTTCAAGTGGGATTGTATTTTGTTGAAGAGAAATTACATAAAGCATATATATCTTCCTTAACAATTTAAGAGATGGTAGATTTAAATCTCATCATCTCTTACTATCAAAAAGAATTTTCAGGTACTTAATCGACAAACAATATTAGACCCATATGTGAGCAAGTGTATTGAAATACTGAAACAAAATTCCAAAATTGACTATTACAAGGCTTGATTTCATCATGGGTCTAACCCTAGGATAAGTAGTAATAATTGAAAAACTTAGATTCTTTTTATTTAGACTTTATAATACTTTTCTTATTAATTGTTATACTTTGCTTATTTATTTATTTTTTAATTGAGTTTGATGCACTTAAGCCAAGGATCTTTCGGAAATAATTTATCTATCTTCATGAGGTAGTGGTAAAGTTTGCGTACACTCTACCTTCCCCAGACCTCACTTAGAGAAATTTCGCTGGGTATGTTGTTGTTTTAGACACGCACGTCCTATATGACATAATACACGTAGGATGTCTTGTAAAATGTGAATTGTCACGTAGGACGCCATGTAATATATGTGCGTCTACTTGTTCAACTTTTGAATAGTTTAAGTGTCTATGCACACCCAAAGTTGAAGGACATAAATGTCAAGCGAGGCCAAGTTAAAGGTTGCATATATGTAGTATGCCAATCATTAATAGAGGTATATCAATTCGTTTCTCAAGTTTGAAAATCATTTTTAATCATCCAAAATTGTTTATCAATAGTTTTTTTTTGGTAAACAAGATTATATATTATAATTTAATATGCATTAGTACAAATATGTTTATCAATAGTTTGTTCATAGAGTAAAATCATGCTTAAATCACCTTTGCAAAATCAATTTTTAAATAATTTCAATTATTAGGAAATTCATGTACTTGCATATAGGTTCATAATATAAACAAGAGAAAATACATAGAAAACCCCCTAAGCTATGACCCTTTTTTGAAAAAAACACTTCAATTTTACGGAGGTCCTAATACACCCCTAAACTAGTTTAAAGTGAAATTTTAAAACCTTTTTCCGACATTTAAGACAGAGAGTGTATATAACTCGCCTGAAGAGCGTGAAAACTACAAAAAAAAAAGATTATATTTTCAATATAATTTTTATTAAATATATAAATAATTTTTTATTTTTTCTTTCTCCTTCCTAAGAGCTTCACCATTGAAAGAGATGGCAATGACTTCAAGAATTTCTTTTCTCTTTTTTTTTTTTTTTTCATTCTCTTTCAATGGCAACTAGTTGATTTCCTCTGCGATAGCAACGCCAACAAATTTTACCGTTTCATCCTCAAAAATTTTTTCTTCTTTCTTCGTCGGCGTTAATCTTCTCCTCCTTTTTGACCGGCAAGGTGAGAAGCGCTGGAAAGAAAGAATCGTCAACATTATTTCCAGTGACTCCTAATCAATTACGAGGCTGCAAATTGTCTTCACACCAAGCAAAAATTATCTCATCCAAGCTCGGAGAGAAAATTTCCGTTTTTGCAGATACAGTTGATTGCAAATATCAAAGGCAAAGTACACAAAATAATATTTTGATATAGATTTTAATTTAAGAAAAAAATTAATTTGCTAGCTGATTTGATTTTTCAATTTCAATCTTGATTTGATAATAAACACAGTGAAAAACTGAAAATGGTGTATAGCATGGCGGTGATGGTGAATTGAAAAAGGAAAAGAAAATAAAGAATTAAAATTAAAAAAACAAAAAAATGTAAATAAAAACAAAAATTAGAAAATTATATAAAATTGACACATAGCAAGCATCAATTGGTGCGTGCTTTCACCTTCTTTGTTATAAGTGGGTTTGACCGAAAAGTGAGGTATTTATATTACTTTCAAATTGTTCAGTGAGGTATTAAGATCCTTGTAAAGTTTGAGTGTCTTTTTAAAAAGGCATAATACATATATTGGACCCTAAACTTGGCTTCAAATTTGAACTTTGACCTCCAACTTTCAAAGTGCACAAGCAGACACTTTAACTATCCAACTTTTAAATAAATAAACACGCGATTTTTGCAGCCAAAGAACGTGAAATGCAATTGCTCCAACGTGTATTAGTGAGCCACTCAATGGCTGCCAACTAATTAAATATTTTACACATTGATTTTAGAACTAAAAAATAAATAAATTAATTTATATACAAGAATCAAAATTAATTCCTCCTAATCTTTTCCTTTTTTTCATCATGCTTTTTTATTCTCTTTTGTAATCCCGAAATAGCAATTCTAGCGTGTTCAATATAATCAAGTTCACACCACCTAAAAAACTTGCATCCAACCTGTTTAAGAAGAACAAATTCACTATCAAAATTGAATCTTGAGAACTAAAATTTAAACAAAAAAAAAGATGTCTTAAATGGAACCATACCCGACCATCTTCACATTCAAGAAACCACGACCTGAATTATTTGCAGACCAAGAAATCTTCATTATTGCTCTTTTTCCACAATGACAAAAAAAATTAGAAGCCATTTGCACTAAATATGAGCAGAAATCGTTCTAAAGAGTGGAAAAACATCTTGGTTTGAAAGAGGAGAAAAAAAAAAGATTTTGATTTGGAAATATAAAGAGATATATAAAAGGAATTCATTAAGGGTGTCATTTCAACATTTTTTTTCACTGTTGTGGGCCTCGAAAACTACTCCTAACTCGCGCCAAAATAAGTGCACATCACGCGTTTTGCTAGCTAGGACTCACGTGTTTATTTATTTAAAAGTTGGATAGTTAAAATGTTTGTTTGTGTACTATGAAAATTGGAGGTCAAAGTTAAAATTTAAAGCCAAATTTAGGGTCTAATATATGTATTATGCCTTTTTAAAAAAAATGTTATAATTAAATGGGGTAATTATGTATTTTCTCTATAAACTAAATCAAATGTTAGGGGATGAAATTACTGTGCTATAGATTGTTTTGGATACAAATTTTTTAGGAAGATTTCAGAAATATATAGTTACCTGACTATATTGTAAAAATATAATCCAAAACTTACCTTACAAGTTTTTAGTCCAAAATACAATTTGATATACAATATTATACCTTCGATATACCACAATATACACACTTTGCATATTATGTTTTTTTTTTACAAAAGGTTTGAAAATTTGTTAAAAAATATTATATATCAATATATAATATTATACAAAATTATAAGAGGTATTTATACACTCAAATACAATATTATATAAAAAATGAACTTCATCTTCTTCCTTGAATATGAACATCCATTCATCCAAAAATACCTCAAAAATTACACCAAATCACTTAAAATTTCATATTTAGACTCTTTGATCTTTTGCAACAATAACCACTCGAAACAAAACTTATTTGCAAAATTCAATTTTTAAATTTTGTAACTTTGAGCTTCAACAATGGCTGCCTAGGAAATGCCAATAGTACTTCATGTAACTCCAATCAAAGATAATCAATGACCTAATAATTCTTCAAACGCATAGGTCATAATCAATCACTCAGTTATATTTATATATATCACTCCGAGCAAACAAAACAAGTAATCAGTACATCACCACCATCATTATAATATCCACCTTTATCGAAAAATCGCTCACGACTTAGTTATCACCAAATATATAATAATAAAATCACATCTAAAAATCTCAAAAATGAGTCAACACTGGAATGTGGGAGGAGAGAGGAGTGTGTGTTTCGGGTCGATAGGGAAGTGAAAGAAAACAAAGATATCAATAAGTTCGTGGCTAAATTTGATCATTTCAATAATGTATTTGAGTTAATTGTAGTTTTAAGTAAAGGTTATGTTATTTCTTTTTATATATATTTTTCGTGGGGATTTATAATGAACGTGGTGTTCATGTTAGCTTTTACGTACCTTAATTATTAATTTCACATAATAATTGTCATATCCTACCAATAACAGGCACCAATTAACTCTGTCTAGCGAAAGTCCAATATATTGGCAAAATCAGCAAAATTAACATCACCTAATAATTTTTATTTCCACGAAATTTTGAACCCGAGACCTCACGGAATTTGACTTTGTTTCCATCATTTACATTAGGGACATTGGAATTAACAGCGCAAATAAACCTAACATTCAAACTCATAGATCAATGATTACCAATTTGTATCAAAATTCTTAACAAAATTGTGAATTGTGATATATATATTTTAGCAGTTGCCACAATTTTGTAGAGTTCTTCGACTTATGTCGCTGCTGAATCAACTCTTCAATAGGGGACTTCAAGGGTCAAAGTGGTTAGTTAAAAACTCCATTATTTTTAGCTGAAACTATCAATCTACTCCATTTCTCAACTGTTCTGTCTTTCAATTATCGAATCCAAGAATTAATTTTGATTTTTTCTGTTCATATTTTAGAAAAAAAGGCCAGAGATCTGTTTATGGGGTTTTTTTTCTCTTCAATTTTCTAGAAGTTTCATCTGTAAAGCCCCAAATTTGGGTTTTGTGCAATTTAAGGGTATAGACAGCTTTTAAGATGCATGATTTGTGTTTATATGATTTTGTGTTTGTTGAAACACAAATTATCTCCTTAGATTGGAGTAGTATTGTTTCAATATTTTGTTAAAATCCAATTTTGCTAATTATTCTTCTGACTGTGTGTTAGAAAATGTAGAAAATTTCTAGTGTCAGAGAATACCTAATTAGTCTGTAAAGACGAATTATTGAGCATTGGAATGAAATTCGTCCAAGGGTTTGGGAGGGTAGAGTGGATACAGACCTTACCACTACCTCATGGAGGTAGAGAGACTATTTCTGGAAGATCCTCGGCTCAAGTGTAGAAAATCTAAGTACAAAGAATAAGAAAATAGTGGAAAAAACGTAGCGGAAGTAGTGCAAATCCTACAATAATGGAATAAGAACAACCAAATAGTGTGATAATCGAAACACAATAAACAATAGATAATATTAGATAAAGCAAGAACTACAATAATAGTCCAGATGAAGCAAGATGGTTGAACATTGGGCTAGTGGTCAATGAAGTGGGTTGAGAACTATGAGGCCTGGGGTTCAAATGATCCCAGAGGACAAATAAACACTAGATAATTTCTTCCCATTTGTCTTAGCCTTGATGGACAGAGTTACCTGATACCTTGTACCTGTTGCTAGGGGAGGTGGAAGGTATCCTATGGAATTAGTTGAGGTGCGTGAAAACTAACAAGGACACCACGGCTATTAAAAAAATGATTAATGAGGATTCATATGCCAAACTAATTGAAAAAAAGATGCTGAAACAAACTAGTTATTCAGGCTTAAGGCTTATTGTTGTTATATTCTTGTGACACTACCTGATGTAACTGTTGATATTGGTGGATGACTTTGTAGCAAGACGTGCTTGACCTTGGCAATCTCACGAATCAAATTATTACAAAACAAGAGAGATGCACAGCTCAGACTTATGCGCAAGGAGATAGCCCAATTTCTGCAAACTGGCCAGGAAGCCATAGCTCGAATTAGGGTAGAAATTCTGAGATACTTCTACTTGTTGATCATTCCATTAAGAATTTCTCTAACTAGTATTAACTTCATTCAGGTTGAGCATATTATACGCGAGCAAAATGTATGGGCTGCCTATGAGATTTTGGAGTTGTTCTGCGAGTTTGTTTATGCCCGGGTCCCTATCCTTGAAAGCCAAAAGTAAGCTCTTTCTTTCTGGACTTCTCTTTTTCGAAGCAATGAAATTTCTTTACTCATTAGGTCCGGGTTGTGATGGCATTATTTAGTGAATTGAAATCAAGAGATGATTTGTATTGGCA